>JAQIVF010000291.1:0-25902 GCA_034698365.1 Steganacarus magnus
TTCATTTAATTCAATTAAACTTTTGTGGTTCATTTAATTCAATTAAACTTTTGTGGTTCATTTAATTCAATTAAACTATCACATTACAAAAACTTGCAGAGTTAAAAAAGAAATAAGTCCCTTAAATATAAGTTGATTACTATATAATAGTTAAAGTATATAATAGCATAAAAGTTCAAAGCTATCCATGGATCCATGGAATAATTAATTAGCACTAAGATTATTCGAAGAGTATGACAGGATCTGAGATATAATTTGGATGTTTAAAATAATATTAGAATCTATACAACACTCGAATATCTTTTACGTTTGACACGAATTTTGACCACAGAAGTGTCAGATTGTGACAATAGTTGAACAATCTCGTGATACGTTAAACTGATAACATTTTCATCATTGATTGCAATGATTTGATCGCCAACTTTGAGCACACCATTTCGTTGCGCGACTCCACCCAATATTATCGAACCAATCACAACACCACTTCCCTCTTCTGAACAGATGTGTGACGATAACACGAATAAATGCTCGTACCGGGCATTTACTTACAAACAAAATATTAGGACACTCCTATTTTTGTTAGTAAGTTAATGCCCGGTACGAGCATTTATTCGTGTTATCGTCACACATCTGCTTCTGAATTGCTTACTAATCGTAAACCAAAACCCGATTTCGAGCGCATTAGTGAGTCATCAAAGTATTCATATTCATCGAAATCATAAGTGTTTAATTCTATATTAGCAACAAGTGAAGGTAATTCACGTGTAGTTTTTGTTAATGACAATGAGTGCGGTTGAGGTTGTGATAACGATTTATAGTTGGATAAAATATTCATAAAATTGTATTTATTTTGAATAAAAAACTCAATGAAATTAGTTTCAATTGAATCTATTTTTGGAGTCTTATGTGAAATATAGTTGAATAGTTGATCATTCTGTAGCTGTGTATCACTTAAAAGCCACAAATATTTTTCACTCAACTCGTGATCACAATTCGGACGATTTTCAGGAAAATATGAAACCATTGTTGCGATAAAATCTGACATATACTTCATTTTCAATTTAATCACTGGTAAATCATTCATCTGTTTGTAACTGAAATTTAAAACAATAAAATAAATAAAATACTAATTTTTATATATGCAATAAATAGTGAAGGATTCAAAAAAATAAGTTTCTTAAAACATTATTTTGAAAAGGTTTTTTAATCAGAAATATAATTATTCTTAATCTGATATAATTTTAAAGGTTTCTCATACCTGCAATCAATTTGAAACAATTCCTGTAAAATAATACCTAAACTATAAATATCTGATTTTGTGGTGTATTTGTTGGTTGAGTTCACTTCGAATGAGCGATAATTTTTAGTTCCAATATATTTAGTGTGTGATTGATCTGCTAATGAGTGATACGTTGATAAACCAAAGTCAGATAATTTAACAAATCTATGATTAGAAAAATTTGTTAATAAAATGTTTTCTTGTTTTAAGTCGCGATGAATTATGGCTGGATTTTGTTGGTGTAAGTATTGCACACATTCTAATAACTCATACAGTAATTCACTTGAGATATAATAAACAATTAATGATAATGTATTGTTTGGTAATAAAACACATTCATTAATTATAGTATTGATGGCATCTCTCAAAGTTAATGAACACAATTCCATTTGAATGTGTAATAATTGCGTTCGCAGAGAAGAATAAAATAATTGATTTAAATCTTTATTCTGAGGACTAATACAACGTGATTCGAGATAATAATTATCTTCTATCCAAGAGTTATAATATTTCACAACAAAATCACAATTAATTTCTGATATAATCTTCAATTCACTTAAAATAGTTTTCTCATCATTTGGTTCAAAACTAATTTTTTTGATTGCAAAATATTTATGCGTTAATATATGTTCAGATTTAAAAACACTCGAAAATCCTCCACTACTTATTAAACTCAATTCATTAAAATTGTTTTCATATATTGATTTATCTCCACCACTACTACTTCCGACAGAATCATTCACTGCAAGATTAATATCTCTATTATTATCTCTACCTGCGACATCAATCCCTCTATCATTATTATCACTGATAACAAACTCATTGATTTCAGAAATCGCTGACTTATTGAACAGAAATGTTTTTATTTTATTGATGAAGTGATAATTTGTAACCGTTTTTGTTTTCTCTTTTTTCTCCTTTTTGACAACACTTTCTTGATGCTCCATATTTTTATTATTTTCTTTGTCTTTCTCTTTCGTAGTTTCTTCTTTTTTCTCATCAGTTTCAACCAATTGAAATTTACTATTATTAAATTCAATTGATTTGAAAGTAATTTGTTCATAGAAAGCAAATGTTTCACGAATTGAAGCGAAATTAGTTTCTTGTAATTCATCAATTCATCAATTATCACCATTTTGTTGTCTTTATAAAAATTACCAAAAATAAAACATTTATTATTCTGTGACAATGCTACACATAACTCACTATGCAATGTTGCACACACTTCAGTGAATTTTGTCAAACTTTTTAGTTTTATTGGAATGAATGTGGAATGAAAATTTTGATAAATATTACTACAAAAATATATATCGCTATCAATTGATAACATTAATGTGTAAAATTTACCGCACATTATTTGTTTGATTTTTGGTACATTCAATGCAATTGGAATAAATTGGTCATATGTTTCTGCTAACCCTAACTGTCCTTTACTATTCCAACCCCAACCAAATACACTGCCACTTTTATTGAGTGCTATTGAATGCAAATAACCGCATGAAATGGCAATGACTTTAGTAGTGTTCGATAGATTGACTTTAAACAATTTTAAAAAAATTTTTCACCGCTACTATCACCACACTGTCCGTAATTGTTATTTCCAAACGCATACACATAATTATCGCGTGTTAACACTAATGAATGAAAACCACCACAACTAATATCGATAACAAATTGATCAGTCAAACTTTCAATTAATTTTGGTTCATCTCTACTATTATCACTTCCATCGCCCAATTGTCCGCATTCATTAATACCCCAACTATAGACACAACCATTATCGTTAAGTGCCATAAAGTAAGCATAATTAATACTATCAAATTTAATAATCACTTGATTTTTACAAAATGGTTGAAATTTCTTGAGTTGTTTTTGCGTTATGTCATAATGATATACTTTGTCATTACTTGTCACAAACAATAAATAACATTTATTTAAACGAAATAATTTAATATTATTAACTAAGTTTTGCTTCATTTCAATGAATATATTAAATTTATTAATAATAGACATTTTTTGAAAACAGTAAAGCTTAACCTTGCAATTTATTTATATAAATAACGTCTATTTATATAAATATTTATAATGCATTTACATTCATTGAAATTTAAAAGTTATTTAATTAAACGTTTTTTATATACAATTCAAACGAATAGTATGCGTTTACATTTCTGTTGTCATAGAGATTAACTAATTAATTATTGATATACTTTATCTTATTCACCGTATTGTATAAAAATTAGTGTTATTTCGATTCTTGGAATCGGAATTGGAATAGAATCGAAATGAAGGAAATTTGATAAAAAGAATTGGAATAGAATAGAATCGAAAGAAAAAATTTATTTAAGAATAGAATTGGAATTGAATCGAAATTAAAAGATATTAGTATTGATATTGGAATGGAAATTAATTTTTTATTTTAGTATGTTTTTTCAAAAAAATATAAATTTTTACCTAAAGTTATGCAAAAAATGGATTTTAGTAAATATTTAACTTTTATTCATTTTTAAATTGAGAATTGAAATCGGAAATGAAATCGGAATTAAATCGGAATAAGAATCGGAATAGAATCTAAATAAAAATTATGTTTCAGAATAGAATTAGAATAGAATCGATATAATAAATAATTTTAAGAATAGAATCGGAATAGAATCGAAATTAAAAAACTGGAATCGAAATAACACTAGTAATAACACAAATGTGAAAAATAGCTGTATTAATTATTGCTTAACATTTCGTGAGTTTACTTTACTGTTTACTAATTAGTTAACAGATGTATGCTTATTTTCATACATGATATTTTCACATCAATTAAATTTAATTTCTAATTTTATATTTGTTATTATATTACATTAATAATCTATTAAGTACTTTCCGAGGTATAAATAAGTGCAAACTATTTTTTAAAATATATTTTAAAACTCAATTATAGCGAGAATAATTAAATAGTAATATAAAATACTTCCAGAATAGACTGCAAAACTGGCCCCCGAATTGTCTGGCCCGCGTTTTCCGACAGTTTTCGTCGGGTATTTTGTAGATAACAAAATCTCTTGAAAAAGTTCGCCTTTAATCTGTGCAATATTCTTCTCTCTCGCTGCGTGTGTACGGTATGTGTATTATTAAGTAGATTCCTTATTAGATTACTTTGGAAAGCGGAATAATGCCACTTTTGTGGGAAAATGGAATAATGCCACTTTTTCTATGTAAAATCGGAATAATGCCAATTTTGTTTGTAAAAGCGGAATAATGGCACTTTTGTAAAATAAAAATAATACCACTTTTATAAAACGGAATAATGCCACTATAAAACTGTTTATTGTAATTTTAACTTGTGATATTTATAAGATAAAAATTAAAATAGAGTAATATAGGAGCGAGCGATCGTAGTGAGCAATGTGACCAAAACTTCATAATTAATAAAATATCCATATTTCAAAAAATTTTAATACGAAGTCAGATATTATGACCGTATCGATCTTGTTTTTTTTGTTGAAATTGGTTGTGCAATCGCGGTATTACTGTGTATTATATGCTAAAACCTGATCACACGAGATAAGTACACAATTAGCTGTGGCGCCCTTTTTTGATTAGTTTTATTGTCGCTTATATTGAAATATTGATAACTTATTTAAGATGAATTTGTGTGTGTGTGTGTGTGTGTGTGCGTATGTGACCATGAAATTGGAGATTTTCGTTTAAATATAAAGGCAATAAATATATTTATATATTATTCAAGATTATTATTAAACGCAATTATCTTTAAAAAATAAGTAAAATGTTATTAAGAAGCTTTCTCGAGAAACACAACAGATAACAAGCAATTTTTCTTCAGCTGTCGCGCAGTAACTGCTATTATCTGTGTGACGCGCACAGCACAGCGCAATGTATGTGTGACCCATTTCTAAGTGGTTGTGCGCGTTTTTTTTTTTTTGTTTTTTGCTTTGCTTTAAAATAGTTTTTAATGCACTGTTACTTTTTCAATGCCGGGTAAATTGATTTAAATGAATGATAATTTAAGTAATCTACTTTACCAAAATTTGTGGTGATTTTTAAGCGCATTTAATTTTTAACAATTGCGCAATTTTTACTTTGATTTACTTACTCTATTTAAATTTTATATTATTTATATAATTTTAAATTAGATGTTAAGTTCGGGTTTCGGATTTGAATTTTACAACTTTTTCATTTATCATTTCTCAAATCGAAAACAATAATCTCACGTCATTTTTTGATTTAATTAATTTTTTGACAGAAAACTAAAATTAAATATAACACACCATAATAAAACAAAATACCAGTTACGTAAAATAAATTTAATCACTAATTGGTTAACATAACTGATAATAAATTTTATTTTTAGCTCATTTTAGTCAAACTGTTTATTCTCTATTTTTACGTAGAATTAAGGAAAGTCAGAGATATTACTTAATAACTTACGTGTATATATGCTTGTTTGCCAACTTTTAAACTGTCTCTAAAACTATTCGGTAAAGCTAGTAATAATTTTAATTAATTTTTAATTAATAGGAGAAACTGAAATAGTAGTAACAAAAATGTCAGCATTTTTCTTTCATTCGTTTACGTGAAAAATTTTTCAAGTTTACACGTTTTTAATAACATTTCTTATAATTGTTAAACCAGAGCTGCGATTTTTGGTATTTTCCCAAATTTCACCATAACCACCAAATAAGGGGAAATTTAGTTTTAACCACCATTTTTTTTAAAATAAGGGCTTTTGTAACCAAAAAATGGTTATTCTAATTATTAATTACAAATATAAGTTTATTGAGAAATCTTTTACTCACGCGTCAGTATGCGTAGAATATTTATTTACGTAATAAGTTTGTAATGATTAAACCGAACACACAAATCAAAACAAAACATAAAAATGCGTACATATGATTCAAAGAATAAAATTATTAATTAAAATATTCTTGTCTTCAACAGTTTAATAGTTCGAATTTAAAATTTAAATATCTACTTCTGTTATATTTAATCATTTCATATCTTATATGCTGTATAAAAATAAATAATTCGCATAAACCGATTAAATTTTATAAAAGAAATTTCCTCGAAAGTTGGCACACAACACAACACAGCATTAACTTTTATGTGTGCAAAATGAAACTGAAAGTATTTTTAAAAAATAAAATTTTATATAATAGAATTTTTTTAATAAGTTTTTGTTTATTATAAATTAAAAAAATAATAAAAATATAATAATAATAGAGACAATGAATTTTACATGATTTATTAAAATTAATTTATTTCATACAAAATATTTCATGCTCTGTTATAGAATAAAAAGTTTTTTTGTTAAGTTAATTAAGTGTTAATTATTTTGGGTACAATAGATAAACGTATTTTACTATTTAATACTGCGGCCAATTGTTTTATTTTGTTATATACTTATTTAGTTACGATCATAGTTACACTCCGCTCTAAACCTTTATATATAGATTCTCAAAATTATAGATTGGAAGTGGTGGTCATATTTCACCGGATTTTCGACAATTTATTTCTCATTTTTAGGCAATTACAGGGTTCTCAAAAAATTATCATATATTTAAACGTTTTAAGTAATTAATGACTGCTATGTCAATAACAAAAATTGTTCAACAAAGAGTAAGTTTTCATTTTATTTTTTATGTTGAATAATTTAAAATACAACATATATTTAGAAAGAAACTAAAACCATGTTTTAAAACTTTAATGGATTTTTAGTAATAAACATGTAATGATGTAAATAAATATATGAAAATTATGTGAAGAAAGTGAACTTTAATTATGGTTTTCGATAAAAACGCACGCATATCATACCCTCTGTGCAAAGTAATGTGTTTGTACGCAAAGTAAAATACTATAGTATGATAGTATGACGATTAAAGATTGAGCGATAAAAGAAAATCCTTATAAAATATATATACAAAGAAGTGTGTAAAAAATTAATTTTATTGAATATTAAATTGTTAAAAATAAACTTCAGATAAAATAATAATTATAAGTATTTTCGATAAATTTAGTTGAATAATTGAAAAAAATAAAATAATATCTCACTGTACTCTTAAGTAAAGTTTTATAAAACACATCAGAAACTTTTAAAAGTTCGGTTTTTACTACATTTTCCATCTGTTGAGTGAATACTAAACTAAGTTAGTAAACACACGTGTTATGCAATATTTGTTTTGAAAGTTATTGCAACCTAACTGTTAATCATTGCGTGTTTGCATATTTAATCATAGATCGGGTTTACATAAGTTTTAAAAATGAGTAAATTAATTAATATTAGTGAATTGTATAGTAAGTTAAAGGAGAAAAGTTTGTCAACTATTAGAACTATGAATGACAATAACAATAGTAATAATAGTAAAAATAGTGAAAGTGTTAAATATAATGAAGTATTTGAACATAATTTGCGTGTTTTGATTGAATTGTGTGATCAAAAGTTGAATATCAATGACATCACTAATGATCGTAATGTAATTCAAAATAGGTATTCAACAAAGAGTAAGTTAACTTAAGTGTGTGTTGTTTTATTTATGTATTGAATCATTTAAAATACATCAAAACATACGTATACGTAATAAATTGTTAAAACTTAAAAAGATATTTTTAGTAATAATAACTTATTTCAAATTAATAAATAGAAACAAATTTTAATAATAGAGAAAAGTATGTGAAGAATATGAGCACAATTGATGGCTATCGATATAAATGTGAGTTTAATAATGATTGCAATAAACAATACTTACGAAAAGAAGACTGTATGGATCACATCAATACACACACTGGAGAAAAGCCGTACAAATGTGGTTTAAACAGCTATGGCTTTAAAAGCGCATTCAGAAAGTCTCTCTATGGTCACACAAAATGGATTCATTCAATGAAGAACAATCAACACAATTTCGAAAATTTTCGAAATACTTATTTTGCGTGCGATTGGAATGGATGTGACAAGAAGTTTAGATTCAATTATAAGCTCAATCGTCACAAACGCACACACAATGGATTAAAGCCATACAAATGTAAAGTTAATAACTGTGGCTTTAAAACCGCTTACAAAATGAGCCTCGATTTACATGTCGAACGGTTTCATACAGAAATTGTCACACAGTCTGATAAAAACACATTCACTTGTGACTGTGATTCATGTGAGTTTAAAACCGCACAGAAATCTCTGCTAAATATTCACAAATGCACGCACTTGTAATATAGATAACTGTGGCTTTAAAAGCGCGTACAGTCAGCCGGTACAGACATAACTAATAGTGATTTTTATTTCACATTAGAGAAGAGAGTAGTGGAGGGGACGGTCTATGGCAGACTGACCACTGGTCATATGATTAATTACCTCTTGTCAAATATAATTGATATGATCATTAATCAATAAAATAAATTACACTGCACTTCATCAAAATCTTTTATTAATGATATAATTAATTTAGTGTTATAAATGTATAAGTAATACATTTGTTGTTTGTGTCAAGAAATATATGTAATTGTCATGTGAGTACAAGCGTTGTTTGCGTATATAAATCTAATAACCATAAGGAACAGTATATTTAATGCCTTTAATAACACGTTTAGTGGACATTGCTTGATATAATTTATTAAAATAACGAGTAAATATTTGGTGATGTTTATTACTGTTCATTTTCATTTGTGGCACTTCTAAGCAGATGCGTTTATTCTCATTGAATGTCTGGGCCATTTCAAACATTTTTGCAAAGCTGATAACATCTAATGATTTTTCATTTACACAAATACCTTTGATCTTTAATGTTGCCGTTGTCTGTCCATCGTGTTCAACTTCATATCCGTATTTTTTTGTCATATTGATACAAATTTTGTACAAAAGGCACTTTCACCGTAATCTTTTGTTATTTCATTTGTTAGTTCACCTAAATATTCACCGCACTGTACAACATCAATGTCACTATTTATTTTAATGGAAATCTCCCGTTACGATGACTTGGTGTTACATATTCCTGGTTGTGTTCCACCGAATTGTCTTAATGGTTGTGGTTTTGTTGCGTTTAATTTTCAAAATCACGATTGTGTTACTTACTTACTCCAAAATCTTGCTGAAGCCAGCAGTATGGCTTCAGCATTAGAAAGGACTTCAGCAGAGGATCGTAGACATCTTCAGGATGTTACCGAATACGCTGAGGCAAGTATCACGGAATTGAATGGGAGATTTGAGGTAGCGGAACAGACAATTTCGGGTATCCATATTACATGTATTTTTCTTTTTCTCTTTTAATTATTTATTTATTTAGGACTTCGAATTTTAAATCAAGAACTTAGTTCCGAATTACGCGCGTCTGACAGGCAAAATTAAAATCTTTGGGAACTATCGACCAGTTATGAGACGCCCGCACGCCTAATAAACACTATTTTACACTCATATTTAGTACATTAGTATCCATTTATTGTTTTTAAAAATAATTACTTTATAAAATGTACTTATTTTAATATTTTTATCATTAAATTTTTTATGCAACTAAATTAAGCTTATATTTTGCTTTATTTTAAATAGTATTAGACATTTTTCAAAAAAGTAAACCCCTTAGTCAAAATATAGCTTAAAATCAGTAAACTTGAAGGGGGTCTAGGCCTAGGGGTTTACTTTTTTGAAATCTGCATATTTTATTGATAAAAACTAAAACCAAAAACACACACACAACCAATCAGAGAGCTTTAAAATTTTTTAACTGGGTGTTAGTGCTTCTTGCTTGTAAGAAGCACTAACACCCTTTACTACTAATAAGTGATGTCTCCATGCAATTATTTTTGTAATAAATAAACTAATTTATTTTACGAAATCTGTTGACATTGAATGAAATAATAAAATTATTCACATGTTATGCATAGCGTTAATGATTGATTGTGTTTAAAATGTTATTACATATAATTATTGCCTTTAATTTTGTCAGCGTTTAATTTTAACACTTTATCCTCGATGTCAAACTAAAGGCATAAGTTATAAGTAGAGATGAAAATTGAGGCTCAGCCTAAGACTTTGCAATAGTCTCTAGGCTGACAGATTTGAGTTAAGTTATAGGCTGTAGGCTAAAGCCTCAGGCTAAGAGCCTAAACCTTAGGCAAAAAATGATTTAAAATAACATTATAATTATTAAAATTCTATTAACTTAATAAATTTCAAAAAATTATTTTTTGTAACGTAAAGGTTAGGTCGCCTAATTTTAATGTATAGGCTGTAAGCTTAGGCTCCTAAAATATGAAGAGGCTTAGGCTCAGAGCCTACGAATAAATGTAGGCTTAGGCCCAACCTAAGCATAGGATTAAGCGAACTATCTTTCATCTCTATTTATAATTATTACCCGTAAAAACATACTCAATCATTAACGCTATGATGTTATGTCTGTTTTTAATTTTTTTATTGCATAAATCGAGTAGTTTTGGTAAGCTCAAGCTCATGCCCATTTTATTTTAGCTTAAGCTCAAGCTCGACACAAATGAGCTCATCCCCATCATTATTAATACTTTAAAATTATGTTGTTTATTATTATTATATAAAACTAGTCGTTATTAAACACACATTTATATTGATATCCATCATTAGACTCCACTTTCGCGACAAAGGTTTTGTTAATAGTATTGACTTCATTATCTATGATGACATATTTTATTCGAGTGAACAACACTTTGCGTGTGTTTGTGTTTGTGGAGAGAGTTGTTAAAAGCGTTAACAAACGAACAGTGGTTTTCATTACATTAGCTGTTTAATGGCTATAAACAAATTCATAATGTGTGCATTAGTTTAATAAAATTTATTTTATTGTTAATAATTAGAGTCTTAAAAATAGCAAGAATTGCATGTAGAATTAGCGTTATAAATAGCTGCAAAAATTTTCCAAAATTGCATTAAAATTAGCACTTATTTATAAAAAAAATCATAAAATTTTTCTCATTATCGAATTTTTTCTTGCTTTTAATTCATTTTAACTGAAAAAATATTGGCAGCTTGGGATTAAACTTTTAATTTTTCACAAAAAAACACGTCGAAATTTAACGGTAATTTTTTAATTTGAGGGAAAATAGCATATAAATAGCAATAATAGCAAATAAATAGCATTTGTAGCATTTATCATTAAAATAGCAAAAATAGCATTTATAAATATGGCTTAAACGTTATAATTTTATGTGATTCAAACTTATATAGCATTACAAAGCTATTATCACGCGAAACAAAAAAGTTGCAAATGCTATTATTTTGAGACTCTAATAATAATGCATTTGTTTTAACGAATTTCTGCATAATGCTTAAAAATTAACTTTATTTTATAAAGATTTGATTATTTTTAAATACTATATATTAGCAATAAATATATTTCTTTTCAAAGTTTCAATAAAAATTTTTTCCAATTCCAATCCATCTCCAATAAAAAAATTTAAACTCCACCCAACACTCCACAGAAAATTAAATAAATGCATTCCAACTCCATTCTATTTCCACAGAAAAATTGAATTTTAACTCCAACTCCACACAAATTTTACCATTCCATTGCCATTCCAAATACGTATTGGAATTACGAGTTGGAGTTACAATTTCGATCTCTACTGTCTTATAGATTTATCTTAATTTAAACTTTTAAAATTTTATTGACTTTTTAATTACAGTAATAATTCAGTGAGAAAGATACAAACATCACTCAAATTTTATTTAATCGTTAACCAGACATACTTTAAATACTTTTGGTGTCAAAAATAAACCAAAGTTATTTGGCTCCAAAGCAGTATACACTCGTTCCGATAATACAAACTTGTAACCACTAGTTTGTTGCAGTAATGAAGTCAATACAAAAAATAAAAAATTCAACGTAAACTTTTCTCCGACACACACTCTTTTTCCAGTGCTGAACGGTATAAATGGTGACATATTTGAAGACAAAACATTTTGTTCAGTATCGATAAATCTTTGGGGATCGAAAACGTCCGGATTTTGCCAATATCTGCAATCATTTAGTATTGAAAATTCATTCAATATAACTGCAGTTCCCTTTGGTATCGAAATTTTTCCTTTAAATGATAACTTATTACGTTTAGTAGAATCAATTTGATACATAAACTAAAATTTATGAAATTAACACATTAACACATTATCCCAATTCGTGCAGCAAATAAAATTGATATCAAATCACATAATAGTTTTATAAATAAAGTAAACACATTGCGTGTTTTGCTATGTGTCCACACGAACACATACAATACACGCGTTTACACACACAAGCATCTGTGAATAACTGAAGAAAACCGGCGTTGCTCTACACATAGCCATACCGTACCTAATTGTGTGTTCCGAGAAGTCATGTGTGCGAATGAAAACGGACCGGGATTTCTAAAACGCAATGCTTCGCAAATAAACGCGTTCACTTAAACACACTTTTCCTTATCGGATAAGTCAGCGATTTTGTAGTTTCCTATTCAATAAAAAAGAGATTTCTTACTTTACTACAAACTAGCGATCGTAATAAGTTTAAAAGTGGTGAGCTTGAGCTTTAGCTTTTCAAGCTCAAGCTTAAAAATTAAAAATGAGCTTCTGAATATTTGATTAAGCTTGAGCTAATAGCTCCGTGTCATCAAAATATCAAGCTTCAAGCTCAGCTCAGCTCAAGCTAGCTTAAGCTTACAACGATAACGAGACCGATATTAACGTTGATTTCATTTCTCATTTTTTTCTGCATTTCTGAATAATAAGCCATTAATAGGAAAATTCATTTGAACATAGACTGAGTTGTATCGCCAGCGGCTGAATAATTAAAAATTAACAATGAATAATATTGTTAATACTAATATTAAATAATTGAATTAATTCTAACCTATTATAGCAAACCTCGATTATGGCAATTAATATTTGAATAACATTGATTTTTTAATATTTGTTAGTTAGTAAAAAGTTTGTACATTGGAATCAAGTCAGTCACAAATAAACGAATCAAACTTCTCTGTACTCCATCAAAATAAACCGCAATTTTTTCAATAAACTCGTCATCAAATGGAATCTTCTTTCCGAATGTTAATTCGGTTATTGTTCGAATAATAATCGAATCAATGTATTTAAACGGCACAAACTCGTCACTACTATTTCTGCGCTTCATTACACTCACAGTCTCCGCAATAACTGTGTGCGCAATATTGGCGATGCGATCGCTTGACGACCATTTTCTGCAATCAGACAAACAAACATGTTATGAATTAATCAGCTCTCAACTCTGTCATGATTTCGAGCAGAATGCAGAATGCAATCTCTATTTAGAGGTAAATGTGTGAATTTTCGATTAGAAAAATGTAATATTTCGGTTAATCTATTCGGTCTAATTTATAATTTATTTGTTAACAACACTCAAAAAATATGGGGTGATAGCTATATTAATCTCTGAAATTTTTAATTTCTTTGAGTTCAAAATTCAACTCATTTAAACGATAAATTATTTTTTCTTATTTTTGCGAAATGAGGTCTTAAATACTCCTCGGATTTAGACGAAAATTTTTCATTATTTTAAAATTTCGGTCTATAATTATGCTAATTTATAATTTCGAATTTTTTCGGTTATATAATAGAGGATCAGTTTTTTTTCGGTCAAGAATTTTAACATTTATAATCTTATTATAACTCAAACAGCGCATAGAAGTATCTTAACCGAAAGAAAAAGATCAAAATCAAAGTTTCGGTTATAATTCACACCTAAACAGAATTTGTATTAAAGTCGATACCTGATAGTCTGCACAGAAAGACTTCGTAATATTTTGTATTACTCGCTGACGTTAATAAATCCGAATAACATATGTCCGCCAAAAAGCGATTCAGTTATTAGTGTCTCCAGCGATGGTTCACTGCGATCGCAAAACTCTATTTTATTGAACGCTTCTTTTGCTAAACTAATTTCATTGATAAAAACTACTGGTTTTGTTGCCAACCAGAATGTGTATGAATCGCCATACTGTTTGCTCAAATTTCGGAAAAAATAGGCTAAATGTTGATTCGAACAACTGGTTAACACTTAAAAATAACAAAATAATTATAAAATTGGCATAAGAAATATAATTGAATGCACGCATACTCAGACAATTTCCAACGAATGGCAAAGGCATAGGTCCGCGTGGATAGAGTTTTACGTGTGAATAGAATTTGTAGACATACTGATAGAAAAACAAAATTGAAATAATTATTGCAATTATTGTCATTATTGTTGACATTTCCATTAATATTGTAACGCCGCCAAAGCGTGGAACAGTCCATCTAACCCGTCTCTCACACCCAGTGAACCACGAGCCAACAACTAACAATCACTGACTTATAAATAACACTGACAAACAGTATTCTTTTAAATATATTTATTAATTCAATTAAATAAAATATTACAATATTTAGAGTGCACAATCAATTTAAATATAACTTAACAGTAAAGTGTGTTTATTGAAAAAGGCGAAAGTTTAAGGTGAGACAACGCTTTATATAGAGGAGAAGAAATGGGGATTGTCTATCAGTTGGTTGGTTTGTGTTAAGCAGAGGGTTGAATTTATTCATCTGTGACTCAGTGATCAGCATACTATCGGATGTGCTGAACGTGTTTATAAATGTTTGAGAAAGATTTATAAATGTGTGGAAGTGATAGTAAAGGTGCTTAACTAATAAAAGAAAAGATTTATAGATCGTGTCTTAGGGAACGGAAATAGGATTGTTAAGGCTTGAATAACCTATCATTACATTTACCCACAGCTTGGACTTAACGCGTCTCTGCGTAAGGTAAAATAATCTCAGATTTTGTGTATTTAATTATTAATAAATTATTTGATTAAATGCATTAATATATTTGATTATATTAATAATGTTCTGTGATGTATAGTTATATAATAAAATAAATAGAAGTGGTTATAATAGCTTTTTTGTGTTTTATAATATAATTTTTTTGTTAGATAAATATATAGATTAACTTTAATATATATAACATTATTTATATTTATAAGTTAAATGTCAAAATAAATGGTTGATTATATATAAGTACTTAAATATCATAATAAGTGTGGTTTGATTTACTTAATGCCAAAGTGGTCGATCTCCTATTTGAGTTTGATACATTGGTGTATACGATGATTGAGGAGCTTGATAGGCTGGTGAATACTATGATGGAGAAGCTTGGTAACGATATGGGCTGTAAGCTTGACCGGTTTTGTTAACAACCATGTCCATGATTGCAGTCCTTATCTGTTTTAACAACTCGATTGTTCGAGCTAATTCTTGAAAAGCCATTGCAAGTGTTGAGTAGCTGTTTTCATTATTGTTGTTCTCATAAGTGACCATATCGTCACATGAACTATTCAATAACTCGCAAGTAAATGTTATTTGAGTTCTGTAGAAAGTAACCAAAGTCCGTAACTCTTCGATTAACGGTCTGGAAACAGTTACTCATTCCGGTTGATTTGGAAATGGACATGGTGTTAAACGATAGCTACTTCGGCGATTTTTTTGATTGCTCATTTTGATTTTGTTTTGCTAATAAACGAACACTTCGTCTCTTTGGTGGTAATAGAGTTCTTAACCTCAATGAAATTATTTAATTGTAGAAATTCTTCATCCGATACGTTATTATCGTATTCGAATATTGAGCTAAATCTTTCAGTTATGGATAGTGGATTAATTTCCTCTTGACTGTCACTTTCACTGAATATTTTGTTAATTGTCTCAAGAAATGAATTTAATGTATCAGCGCACAAATCACGAATAATCTTTTTACCTCTATTTTCAAATTCGTCTGACATTAAAACTGAAATAATATAACAAAATTATGAATGTTTTATAGTCAAACACACAACTTCTCTTAACAGAATACTGATCATTTTAAAATTCTGTTAACAATTTTATAAAATCTGTTGTGCAAACACAGGTGTCTCACAAGTTTGTTATTGGACCGAGACATTGGGTTGATACACTTTTTATTTAAAGGTAAGAATAAATTTGAAAATCTAAATGATAACTAGAGTTTTCCAGAATTTGTATTTTAATTCCTTGAAGTTTCATCCACCCTTAAATAAATTTAAACTACATTTTTGAATATTATTGTATAATCATTACAAATTGAAATTAAAATTTTGATTGTCGGACATTTGTGTATGTGATTAAATTAATATCGTATTACCTTGAAATTATCGATTTCTTTCATTCTATTTTTTTAATGGTAAATGTTTGCTTAATACCTTATGAATTATGCTTATAAATTATAAGACTTTTTCTATTTGATATTTAGCTTTGAATAAATTATTTAATACATCTTCCCTAATCCTTAAATAATTTATTTTTAAATGGTTTAAAGTCTGTTAATTAGCAACATTTTTTTAGAGTTAACTTAATTGATGGACATTTTCATGTTTATAATAATAAGATTATAATGAAATTTATGAGTTGTTTTAGTTTTTAATTTGGTAAATTTCAACTTAATGATCTTATTTTATTAACAGAAAATTTTTATTGAAAATATTCAAATGTTCCACTTGTTTAATGTAAATTTCAAATTAATTGATCATAATTAGATTAATTACTAAATTAATTACTTATAATTTATAAAGTAAACATTAAGTTTTTTTAATTAATAATGTCTTTAAAATTAAATTTAACCCTTTCTTTTAATTATATTTGCAAACAATTAGCGTTTGTAACATTAATTTATTTTAAGATATATCACATTAACAAATTAAAATTCCATGTATAATTTGATTTATTTCTAAATTCAAGGTTGAATTCATAGGATTTAACTTTAATTTTATTCAACCAACTTCTTTTGACAAGTCTCATTAATTTAAGATTAACTTTTCCTTCAAATCTTAAGGGTCTATGCAAAAAAAAACAATAAATATGACTAAATCGAATTTTCAAATTTCGATTTCAAATTCGAATAAATTTTAAAATATTCATCCATTCTTAAGTCGAAATTTTTTATTTAATCAAATACTAGTTATAACCCTTTATAGAATAAGATATAAAACACGATTGTCGAAAATTGGGTTACATAGAAAATAAATTATAATCTATTAAAATCTTTCTGTAATTTTATTGTTTTTTATGGATAAGGATTATAAAATTTGTTTGAAGGAAGTTTTAGATTTTATTTTATATAAGAGGCGAACGGTTTTAAGAGAACTGCATTTGCTTTAAAGCTTTCAAAGTGAAAACATTAAAATTTTTCTGTTTTTCACTTAAGGAAAAAAATTACTTAATTCAAATAAATGGTATTTTCAATATATTTTAGTTTTTTTTATTTTGTGTTAACATTTTTAATTGTGTTAAAGGAGTATTCGAGTGGTTTAATTGAGTCAATGGATGCAACAAATACTACTGTGAACCAAAACATGAATCAAATACCGATGGATGCCGTAAACAGCGGAAATAGCTATTACGCACCAAATATCTATCCATAAACATTGAATTTAAGTGAAAAAGTTGCCCAAAATAAATTTATAACAGAAAATATTGATGGAACATCTTATAAACCACAATATCAAGTAATATAGATTTGTTTTAACTAAATTTATTAAGTTTTTTTATGTATAATAAATATAGAAAAATTTTGCGCACAATATGCATATATATATATATATATATATATATGTATGTTTTACATAAGGAAAACGGTGCTGAAAATGCGCGTTCAAATACTGAAAGAAATGACCTTGAAAATCAATTTAATGATTATAATGAAAACTCGCATAGCAGTGAGGATTAGATCGCGCGACCCCCATTTTCCCCACATACAGGCGTGCCACCCGATGAAATGGAAACTTCCGATGAAATTAGTGGAAATTTGACAAAAAATGAATCTGCATCATATAGTGCAGCAAATAAATCGCATCTTCCGAAAACGGTTGTCACTGAAATTATTAATCCCGTTGAAATACCAAAGAAAGACATTTCACCACAAAAAACTCTAAAACCCGGAATTCCAAAACCAAAAACTACTAATAATTCAAAATACCCAAAACTACAAACATTACAAAAGCAAAATCTAGTAATGGATATATTTTTTTCGATGTGGTCAACAATGATAATAACTTTAGAAATGAAATCGAGTTATTCAACAATCATTCTCGTAATAGATTTATTGTAAAAACTGCGTTTTGTAAATCTTCTTCAGCTTCATCCCTATAGATTTCAAATGTCTGCCAGTTCTCGAGTTGATCCATCCTTTCCTGCCTTAAAAGGTTAAGCAAATCGGTACCGGAGTTATAAGAGTGTAATTTTGTAATTTAGCCAATAAATATGGTACGCATTCGTGATTGTTAAAGTTGTAGGCTTCTTAGCCATAAACTAAAAACAAGAAAATTGTAATTAAATTAAAAGATAAAAAAAAATCCCGGACACGGACTTGGATTACATTGTGGTATATGGAATACAAGGTGATCATATTCGGTAACGAAACCACAACGATTAGGACAATGTGCGTCTAATCGAGCAATTAAATTGTCGAGAAAGGCATTACTTGTCCAATTTCGGCTCGACAATACGGACAAGTATTTGTGTGTGTGTTGTATTACCTGATATTTTTTGAAAAATCTGTCGAATTCGCTCATTTTTACCTCCTGAGCAAATACCCCTCTTTTTTCTACAAGAAATAGCATAAAAACAGTGTATTTTCTTGTTGATTTCAGGCGGTATATCTATAGGGGGTGAAAATGAGTGAAATGTGCCGGATTTAACTCACACATGAACACCTGCATGCAAAATCTTACACACTTGTGCTTAAGGCATGTATCTATGTAAGCATAACATTACTATTTATATTGCAAAGTTTGGGTTTCGGGTTTAACATGAAAACGTACTCACACAGGAGAAAAGCCATTGGCGTGCGATTGGAATGGTTGTCATTTCAGAACAGCACATCACTATATTTTTTTTACAAAAACTCAGTTATACCGGAAAATTGCCATTTTAGTGCCATTACAGAAGTTGTCACTACGGTATAAGACAGCGTACAATAATCTCAGCACTTATTTGAAAATTGTTCATTCAATGAATTCGCGATTCAATTTTAAAAGAAGATTGTATGCTAAGAATGGCGTGAATAGAGTGAAATTAACACCAATGCGTGCCACTTATAGTCTCAAAAAAGATGTTTCAAATGTGATTGGAATGGTTATGATTATTCTACAATAAGTCATAGCCATATGACCGAACCCACACACGTGTACACACACTGTAGAAAAACCATTTAAATGTATTCACATTGGGTGTGAATACGCGACTGGAAGGAAAGGCGATTAAATAAAAATTTGTGCTTACATTAACCGCAAAACACATACATGCATGTAGAGATGTATGTTTTTAACGCAACGTAATAGTATATATTTATTATTATAGATTGAGCGCAAAAAATATTATACGCCGCATAATATATCATTTTTACATTAATATATTAATTTGGTCACAATTTGTATACAATATATGTTGTGGTTATAGGAGTAGCGTTAACTATGATTTAGAGATGAGCATTTCAGTCCGCCTAACCTCAGGCTTAGGCTATAGGCTGAGCCTAAGCCTACATCTTTCATAGGCTATAGGCATGATCCTAAGCCTAAGACTTGAGAGATTTTAGGCTTAGGCTCCAACAGACTTATCTATAAAATGACCGCCTAACCTCTAGGCTATACTCTTTATCGTAATTTCTTTAAAAAATAAATATACTATAAAATTTTCATTAATTAAAAATTAAAAAATTCATGTTTCAGTAATTTGACACTTAAATTGAAATATAAATATTAGCTGTATTAAATTTTAAATTAATTGAAGAATTTTTAATATTAAAATCTATTATTAATTTCAATTGTATTCGGCGTTTAAATTTTTAATGAGCCTAATTAGGCGGCCTAAGGTTTTGACTCGTAGGCTGAGCCTAAGACTAAGCCTATTGTTTTTTATCAGCCTAAGCCTAAATCCTAAGACATCTACAAGTCTGTCAGCCTAGAGACTCTTGACAAGTCTTAGGCTCAGACTAAATTCTCATCACTACTATGATTTTACTCGTCATAAACGGACTCACAATTGAGAAAAGCCGTATAAATGAGATTGCAGTAGTTATGGTCACGCGTCTCTAAGAGTTGGCGATTTAAATACAAAAATAAAAAGCGAAACTTTTAAAGTTTTGATGAATATTTGTAAACTGTTGATGAATTTTAATTTGATGATTCACAAACAGTTACAACTTTAAAAGTGATCAAACTAAGACTAATGAGAGTTATTGTCGCTAAGCGCATAAAATAATATCCAAAAAGTATTGAATATCTGTTTATAAATTTTTTAGCTCACTTCATTTGAATGAATGAGAGCTTATGGATTTGATATTGTCCGATAATCTGTCATGCGTTCGCAGTCCTCTTAAGTCATAGAAGTCAGCCACTTAGAAGCTATATCTTAATACTTTGTAACATAGAAGATGCAACTAAATAGTTTGAATAGCAGTTTGAACAACTTGGTCCACGGTGTCTGTGTAAGCAAGCCACCCATATACACTGACACACAGCTCTGTCCTAGGCATGCGTCAGCAGTCAGCACGTTGGTTGGTGCGTTCGACTGGTCGGTGGCGAGCTCTGGAGGAAGGGTCCACCAACTTGGTCCACGGTGTCTGTGAAAGCGATCCATCGATATGGAATGAGACGCATGTTTGTCTTGAGCGTGCGCTCACTGTCAGTAAGTTTGTTTGAGTCCTGAATTGGAAATATACTGCAAATAGAATTTACTAATTCTAACCAACGCTGTGATAAGATTCATTACCTTACTTTTTATTGTTCTAAAAGTTTTAATTCACAACCACATTCTACCACTGCTACAAGGCAAATTTTTTGAGAAATTATTTGGAACAGATCATTGATTATTGGGGACCAGGAATCGTTAGTAATCTCTTTCCCAACTATTGATTCCCTAGCTATTGGGTAACGGTTCCAATGTCGATGGTTCTTAACCACATTCTACCACTTCTACAAGGCAGATTTTTTGGAAACTTATTGGGAACAGATCAGTGATTATTGGGGATCAGAAATCGTAAGTAATCTCTTACCCAACTAATGTTTCATAAGATTTTTTAAATTTTACCTTTAAATTATAAAAATTGATATTGATTGGCTATTCCTTTTTTAAATTTTTCGAACATAGTTTTTGAATATTAGTTATTATTGTGTCAATATTGTATTAATATTGAGTTAATTGTTTTTTATTACTATTTGTATTATGGCGCCGCAAAAGACATTCAGATTTTGAATGACGTACTTGTCAACACTTCAGATATCGATTTTAATTTAGTAAATCAGATTTTGTCAACTAACTTGTCGGACAATGTAAGCTTCCCTCGCATCAATAAATTTGTTGAGATTAGTTTAACGTCTACTGTTCGCAAGAATGTCAAACACTCGTTCTCTGGACATGCTTCTGAAGTTTTATCTGAGAATTTTAAATTATTCGAAACAAAAAACTTCGTAAATTGTGGATACGCTGCAATTGCAATGGCTCTCTTTGGAGATAAGAAGTACCATAAAGGTGTTCGCGTTTTAACACTTTATGGGCTTTTGAAGTATCGAAACGTTATTCAAAGTCAAAGATCTGCACAACAATTCCAAGACTTGATCGATGACACATTTATTGTTGGCCAAAACATCAAAAAAAATTGGTGGTTGTCTCGATGCTGATGGTTTATCCGCGTTATCGTTTGTTTTGAAACGAAAAATTGTGAATTTGTTTAATGCATCCGACTTTGAATATTTTATTGAACCGCCGAAATTATTATCCTCAATAGTAATATTGTTCTCCCCTATATATTTACATTGGTCGTACCAGAAAAGCACCCACTTCTACCATTTGACTTTGTTATATTTCATATAATGACTAAATATATTATTGTTATCATTTTCGTTTTTGATTTGTAAAATGTTTTTTATTTATAAAATTTATTGTTAAAATATTTTTTATTGTCATTTATTGTTAATTCTTATTCTAATATCTATTTCTCTCATACAATGTTTTATAGTTTTTATAAAAAATAAAAAATATATTTTAGATATTCAATTTTGTTATTTGATTCTATTTTCCGCACGATTTTAGAAAAAATTTTGTTACTCATTTAATAAAATAATTTAAAAAAAATTATCTCAACAGATGGAGCTAAGTGTTCCGTTAACTTGTTTTAAAATAGTTTCATTTATTCCTTACATTCGCTTATTATATTAAAAATTAAACTTAGTGTTAATTTTCTTATTAAAATATAGTAGTAGTAATTCAAAAAATCTTTTTTATATTTTCTATTAGTATGACATTTGGTCTATATAATTGCGCAAATGTGGTGATGAAACTTTAGAATTTGAGCAGATACAGATTTTTGAATTATTGATAAATAATAGCTGTTTTGTTTTTTTACTAAAAACAGACCTTATCATTAAGATAAAATTTTTATAATTTTTATGATACAACTATTACCAGGCCCCGAAGTACACATAAAATTTAAAACCGTAGCTCATGTGGTTTAGCTGGGTAAAATTTTTTAAAATATCTTTAAAAAAATAAAAATTTATTTCCGGTTTGGAAAAAGATTTTTCAATTTTAACAACTTATTATAAATATCCAACATATATGATACCATAAGTATCCAAAGTCCGAAAAACATTGTTTTAGCCGTCTATCTCTTACCGTTTTCGAGATATTTAAGTTTTAAACATTTATGAAAGTGTTGGGTCTTACAGAAAGTACGTGAGTAAAGTAGGTAAATTTCGTGATGTCCTGCACTTGCGCAACTCTTTTTTGTCTTAAAAGTGAGATTTTTAAAGTACCTACTGAGCTTTAAACTGATTTTAAATATCATTAACCTGTACACACTTTTAAAGCTAATTTTGAAGTAAGCTCTCTATGAATGTGTCGTTCTTGTTTCATATCATATTTAAAATTTACAGTTAAAACTGTATAAACTTTAAATTAAAATTCATCAACAGTTTACAAATATTCATCAAAACTTTAAAAGTTTCACTAAAAATTTTGAGAAAGAAGTGGTTATCATTACCCTTCGAAACGTCAATTGAAATTACAATTTAGTAATCAAAAACTTTGATTAACAACAGAAAAAGTGAGAAAATTTAAATAATGACTACAATCAAAGAAAAAATATAAGTGCAAAAATTAAATTTAAGTTTGTGTTTTGATATCTGTTAATGAAAATGATATGTGAGCTTAAAAAGATGTGTTTACATAACTGTGCACTCAATGAAATGATAAGTGTGTAAAACTTGTTTAGTATTTTGTATTTTTTATTTTTTTAAATTAACAAATATTATACATTACAACATTTATTTACGGTGTTTTAATTCAATTAACAGTTTTGTATACGTTTGTTAGAATCAATTTTTAAATTATTATAAATTTATTTTTAATTCCAATCAAAAATAATAATCAATAAATTTTATGTATTCATTATTTTGTTAGAAAATTTCTTATAAAATCTTAATAAAAATATTTTTCTTCAAAAATTGAGATATTTAATAGAAAATATAAAGCAAAATGTTTGATGCAGTGAACAAAAGTTTTATCATTGCATACTTAGTTTTCAATTTAATATTACCTCAATCGACATCTGTTGACTAAATTCAAAACTAAACTCGTGAACACACGTGTTATGCAACACATGTTTTTGGAAGTTTCTGCAACATATCTCAAAGCATGCGAATTTGATTATATGTATGAGACTATTTTAACAAACTTTCGTGTTTTACATTAATTGTTAAAAATGAGTGCATTAATATCGATGAGTGATTTGTATCGTAAGTTAAAGGAGAAGAGTTTGTCAACTAATAATACTATGAATGACAATAATAGTTATAATAGTGTTAATAGTGTTTAAACACAATGAAGTATTTGAACATAATTTGCATGTTTTGATTGAATTGTGTGATTAAAAGTTAAATAATAACACAAATAATAGTAGTAATGGTAAGCAAAATAGTTGTGAAGTTAAGTGTTGGTTATAATTAATGAATTGATTATTATTTACATGAAAAAATTATTGAAATTAAATATATCTATTCATTATAAGCGATTTTTATTAATAATTTATTTTATTAATTGTTATTCACTGACCAAACAGATATCGAATTAAACAGTCGCGAAAAATTTACAAACAAAGTGAATACTAATAGTGGATATCGGTATAAATGTGTGTTTGATAACAATTGCAACAAACAATAAACTCGACTGTATAGACATCACATCAATGCACACACTGGCGAAAAGCAGTACAAATGTGATCGAAGCCACTTTGAATGTCAATTTGAATGTCACTTTGAAACCGTTTACAAAAAGAGTCTCGAAAGTCACTTAAATTCGGTTCATTCGAATAGAAAATTACAGTCAATACACAAATGTAAACTTAAAAACTGTGGCTTTAAAACCGCCCACAAAAAAGGTCTTGATTTACATGTCGAACGGTTTCATTCGAGAATTGTTACAAATGGTGATTGGAATGCATATGAGTGTGATTTTAAAACCAATTATAAAATTCTGATAACAATACACTGCACGCACGCATACACTGCCATTTGTATGTAATTTAAACAACTATAACTACAAAAGCGCGTATAAAAATAATCTGAAAAGACATTGCGAACACAGTTTCATTCTGATTAAGAAATTATATTTCGCAATAAATAAACGGAATTACTTTATGAAAAATGATGACTAAATAAAAAATAATAAATTTATGTGTGTGTTATGCCATGGTTTTTAATGTTTTTTCTTTCATTGCATATCTAACTAATTGTAATTCTCAACACAATTATGTTCGATAGATAAATAAAAGCAATTACTTTATGATTTCTGTTGACATCTGAATGAAATAATAAAATTATATGCTCATTATGCCTCAGATTTTAATGTTTTTTATTGAATAGCTAACTGTCATTGTGATTGCGTTAAAACTTAGCGCGTGTTTTCATTGATTTAGAGAAAATAAGCTATTAATGACTCACTAATTAGGGGTTTGAATATAAAACACGTGCGCATACATTAACCGATTAATCGATATATAGTAAAACAGTCAAAGTACGGGACAGTCATAATTCGTGACACTAACACTACACAGTGAAAGCTATTAAGTTACTAATGCTATAATTATAAATTATGACTGTTCAGTTGTTTGACTGTTTACAGTATTCACACCGATCATAGGGTATATACAGTATCATTAGAATTGAGTATTTAAGTGAACTCTCGAAACAACTCGTTATTCATGATAAAGTTATTTTGATAAAAACGCATTTTCTATAAAAATTTGATGACTGCAACACAACTACTTTGTTTAACAATATGTCGATCATTAATAAATTCAATATTTTTAGTGAAATCGATAAAAAGTTAGTTAATAATATTAGATTATTTTATAAAACTAAATCTGATTTATTATTTGTGACATATATTGATAATTCAGTATTTCATTATAAAATAATAGAAAAACAGTTGAAGAAATTTAAAGCATTTTGTGGAAACCAAGTCATTATTAAATTTGATTGTAGTAATAGTGATGGTAATTATGCTCACTATATGGCACTTACCAATGATGGCTGTGTCTATAGTTGGGGTC
>JAQIVF010000292.1:0-25892 GCA_034698365.1 Steganacarus magnus
GAGTAAATTATATTTAATAAACAAGTAAAAATTTTGTGGGGTCATAAAAACTCATCGGAATTAAGCGATTATTTTTTTAATTTTGTATAAATGCGGGATTTTTCAACTTCGTGGGAATTTGCGGGAATCCCGCCCATCCCATTATCTCCCATCCCGCGTGTTTTGTACTTAATCCCACTCCCTCCCGGTTCCCACTGGACCCGTTTTAAACCTCTATTTTACACTATGGATCTATTAGAGGTCCAAAATGGGACCCGAAGGAGTCCCATGGGAGTGTTATTGTTAATAAAACCTTCGAAATGTGCGAGAATGAAAAAGATCCCAACATTATGGCTAATGCAATCTGGGACCCGCAGGAGTTAAAATTTTAATTTCAGGATGGAGTGGGAGTGAAATTGTGAGAATTTTTAGATCTCTAGTATCTATTGGTTACCAAACAAAAATCATATAAAATATTGATTATTCTAATAATTAGTTTTTCTATGAAATACACATTTTAATGTTCCGGTGGTTAGATTTTTTCCAAACCACACCATAACGTCATGTTTAGTTTTCAAACCGTAACCGACCGCTAAAATTTTATTCATAAACCTCAACCGCAAGAAAAAACCGCGGTTTAACCGAAAAACCGCTGAATATTTTATAACTAATTAAAATACTAATTAAATCACTTTAAAATTATTATATATCATATTTGAACTACTTTTTAGTGGCTTCTAATATTTAAATTCATTAAATTGATTAAAATTATTTTAATTTTAAAAACATAGAACCTAGCATATATATATCAATATTAAGAGAACATAATTAACTTGAGATATAGGTAAATTGTATTTTTTAAATAAAATGTGTTTAAGCTTAAGTTCTATTATAGTTTTTCACAACATTTTAAATATTTGTATTAAAAAGTTCTCAGAAAATTTATTAGACGGTTTGGCGGTTAAACCGTGGTTTTTCTTCATAAAATTTAAACCTTCATAAACCGCTAAAACCTTCAAAAAATTAACCTCACCAAACCGTCAGGAAAAACCACGATTTTAACCACGGATTAACCGCACCGCCGGAAGCTTTACTATAAATTAATGTTTTTCTAAATATCGAATTTCTTTAAAGAACTTTAATGTCATTTAGTTTCAAAATGTAACTAGAAATCTAACATAGAGTTTAAAAAAATACTTAATTATTGATCACATAATAATTATATAATCGATTAAAATAGCACGTATATTCAGTTAAATATATAAATAATTTTTCAAAAGTTAAAGCTATTTTCAATGCCATATAATTAACTTTTAATTGCATTTTCAACATTTTTTTTGTGATTTCCAGGCTTCAGGTATATATGGGAGCTATAAAAAAGGAGACTATTTTTGTAGTGTGTGCTCAGTATTATCATTTAAGACACAATAATCATTGGCATTTTAAACTATGCTAAAAATTATTGCAATTATCTACAAATAACTCAAATGTTAATTAAATAATTTTCTGCATTGTAAACTTTAAATAAATTTTCTTACAAACAAATCAAAAATCAGTTTTTTAAAATAATTAATTAAGAGATCAATGTGTGACAGCAAAATCAAAATTAGTGTCCGATTACTCTATGAAGTCAGAATTCATTTGTAAGTAAATTGAACTGAATTGAATTATATTGAATTCTGCACAGAATGATTTAAAACATTTAATTAATCAAATTAAACAAACCAATAAGAATTTTAACTAAATTTTAATAATTAATAAACAATTTCTAATATTAATACAAAGTTTACATGTATTTATAAACTATATAATTATCACATTTAATTAAGGTTAAGACGATTAGCAAAATGGCAATAATGAGTCATTTAGTTTTCTCATACACACCACAACATTGATGACTTAAATTAAGTTTTATGATAATTGCATCTTCGTTGACTTACGAGATGGAAAACTCGTAGAAGCTTTTGCATAAAATTTTATAATAACAAAATTTGATACATAATCATATGCTCATCGTTCGTGTTTTAAAAAAATAATAGTTTTAAAGTATGATCGGAAAGAATCGGAAAGAGAAGAGAAAGGGGTTTTATCGCTGGACATACTTTATAATGAAGTAATGAACGATTTTATTACGTAAGTCAATCGATTTTAATATTATAATATTTATTTTATATAAATATATAAATATTTCTAATCATTTCAATAATAAAGATACTTTAATTTTGATAAGTTCTCGAAACACGGAAAAAACTATTTAAATATTAGTAACTAATTAATGAATACTACCTATTCTTTAAATTTTTGGCTTACAATATGAGTTCATTTAAAGGTAAAATCCATACGATGGTAAAATCTTTTGAGCCGCTTGTATCAGAAACTTTCCGTTATACAAAATTAGTTTTCTTAAATTGAGAAATATTCTTAAGCAATTTGCAATTATGTACGTAAAATGAAAATGTTTTATATTGCAATGATTTGCTTTAATTTAAATTTTAACATTCAAAACAGGTTGCAATAGTTTAAATGGTGTAATTCACAAAATAAAATCAATAATTTTTGGTAAAATTGCACATTTATCTTGAATTTTTTAAAGAATCTTGAATTAAGTAATCTAAGCAATATAATTAGTAAATATCGATTTCCTATAAAAATTTATTGTCATTAAGAATGAAGTAACTTCTAACCAAAAATTACTTAATAATTAGCCTAATCTTATTATTAGAAAGTTATTTTATACGCATTATTTCTTACTTAGTAATTAAATTAATTGTCAAAATAATTTAATCATAATTGTCTAATTTAGAACAATGGAGCCTTTCAGTCAACAGACTATCTTTAAAAACAATTAGTCAATCAGACAAAAATACAAACTATTACCGATCTTTAAGTGATTCCGATTTAAGTTCTTCCTCATGAATATCACCATCAATAGGAAGTCTCGGGAGAAGACATACTATTAAATTTGCTAACGAAGTAAATAAAATTATTGATTCCTCATTTATTAAAAGGTAAGATGTATTGTTTAATCATCTATTGTGAGCTGACTAATTCCAAAAAAGTTTATAAGTCATAGTTGATATTATTTGAATTGAATTGAATTTTCTAAACTTACAAGTGTTTTAAAAAGTCATTATAACTTAATTTTTTAATTAAATTTGTATTTAGTGTTAGTTCCACCAAAATGAAAATATGGAGTATTTTGAATTTATATTACAAATTAGTTGCACTCTTAATTGCAGATAAAATCTATCGAAAGTTTTTTTTAAAAGTTTCGTTTAGATTTGGTTCCTATAGAAACAAAGTCAATATCAAAATACATAATTAATTACATGACTACAGCTATAGAATCATTTAAGATTTCAATGATGGATTATAAAAAGAGTAAAATTAATATCAAAAAAATTTTTCCAAAAGGTTTTTGTGTCAAAATAAAACTTCAATAAAATTCAACTGGACTTCATAACCATAGAAAATGAATCACGACATCCATTTTGCAAACCAAGTTTAATTTTAATTTGCAATATTTTGGTGTTATATCGAAGTATTTTATGTTTAATATTAGACAATTCTTATAAAACAATGTACATATTATTTGAAGATGTCATCTATTTTTAAGTTTTCGCTATTACATCAATTTAATATCAATTAACTATAATAACTATAATTCATAAACTATTATCAAAGCAAAGATGAAAAAAATTACTCCAATTTAAATTCGTTTAATCTACTTTGTGGTGACGTAACGCCAAAAAGTGTAGGCCTAACAAATATTGTCTCTGTTTATAAACATGTAGAATGAGCTAATTTTATTTTTAACATAACTATTTTACCCGATAATCTGGAGTATCGTATCGTTTAACGCAATGAAAAAAAGACTGCACTTCAATTCAAAATCACAATTAGTTTCATTTTACTCTTTGAAACCAGAATTCATTTGTATGTAATAAACTTGAATTGAATTGAATTAACTTCTGAATTTTATAGAGTAAATTTTAATAATGAACAGCTGTCTTATTATTGAGTTTGGTTAATAAGACAAAAACCAAACGAATAAATTTGTAAGTCTAATTAAAAACATTATTTTAGTACTTTTCTTTGAGTATAAAATATATGCTTTTGGTGCGATTACTATAATAAAGTTGTTAAATAAAATCAAGTATTCTTACGGGTTTTTATAAAATAATATTTCATAAATATGACGGAAAGTGAAGAGAAGGGTTTAACTGCTGGTCACACTTTATTATTGAGTACTGAACGATTTTTTCGCGTTATTCGTTGACCTGTTATTAATTTTCTTTTTATCAAATTGGATAAAATTACTAAAAAAGTGTTATATCGCAGCAAATTATGTTTACTAATTAATTAAATTCTAAATAAAACAGTTTTCATATTATTCTAATATTTTCATAGATTTCGGCTATTAATTTTTTATTCGACTTTTTTAATAATACTACAAATAGTAAACTATAATCACTGCACAATCGAAATGTAAGTTTCGTTGAATTTTAATGCATTTAATTGACTTTGTGGTCATGTTATTTATTTTGCATTAACGTTTTGCTTTACCCAATAATTTATTAAGATTTAGATTTAAGCGCCTGATTATTTATTTTATCCACAAATATTTTTTCAGACAATTATTTTGTTTAAAACATGCATAAAACGTGTCATTATCACCTGTAATTCGTGCATTTGTTACAATCAAATGCTTCTATTTTATGAAATAAAAAAATAGCAAATGCACTAAAGGTATGCTGATTTTTACTTAAATTTGATTAATTCAATGTGCTTTTATTGCATAAAATATTAAAATAAAGTATATTTTAGATAATAAAGTATGACTGGAAGTTTTGGAAGAAAATGAGTTGGATTTTATTTGCTGGACGCTGTTTATTGTTGAAAATTTTAGATTTTATTAGGTAAGCCAACGATAAAAATATGATTTTATAGTGTAAAAGGTTAAACTTATATAAATTTCTCAGATTGTTTCGTTTATGGCACTGCACTTTAATAAAATTATTGAAATAGAAAACAAAAATTTTAGTGACTATTGATAACATAAATGATAATGTGTTCAAATATTTGATTGCACTTTAATTTGAATAATCAAAAGTCACTACTAAAGTAATCAGACAGTTATTAATACAGAGTGTTGTTAATAACTATTGAATACAAAAGTTTGGTAAAACATATAGTTTAAAATTAATTTAAATATATTATTAGATTTATCATCGTTTTAATAAAAAATTGAGTGTTAATGTATTAGTGGTTGCTTTGCTAATTCCTATGGTATTGTGTCAATTCCTAAGTGTGGACAACACTAGTAACGGCTGTAATACAGGCATTCGTAAAGAGTGTTTTTGTTTAGTTGAAATTCGGTTTTATGATAACTGCCTCTTCACTGGCTTACGAAATATATAAGCTGTTTATTTGTTGACTGCACTTCATTCAGTTATCGAAATACAGCACAAAACTTTTAGTGACTGTTGATCACATAAATGATAAAGTGATCAAATATTTTATTGCACTTTAATTTTAATAATCAACAGATCACTAATAAAGAAATCACACTGTTGTTAATACAATAATAACTATTGATAACAATAGTATGGCATTAACTTAATTAGTTTTAAATTAAATTAATTTTAATAATAGATTTATCATCGTTTTAATAGAAAAATGAGTGTAAATGTATTAATAGGTGCTTTGCTAATACCTATGGTATTCTGTCTTATAAGTGTGGACAACACTAGCAACGGCTGCAATACAGGCATTCGTAAAGAGTGTTCTGTCAATGTTTTTCCGTGTAATTACATAACTGGTCGCACTCAATGCAGACGTGTTCATGGAATATCTGGTTGTCGTTGTGTTGATGTTCCCACAAACATTGGTTCCAATAATATTGGCTGCGATTTCAATGGAACGTGTAATGCTATTAATGATTCACAATGCGTTCGTAATGGCGGTCAGTGCGCCACTATATTGCAATCAATCTCTTTGGGTGGCAATTACTTGATATACTTTGCGTGTACATGCGTTCATTGAATATTTAAAGTCATTAAAAATTACATTAAATTACAAAATATCGATTATATTTACAATTATTATTTAAAAATACTGTATGTTTATATAAATTTCATTAAAGTTAGATTTTAAATAATCTACTTCTTATCAATTCGGTATCAATTCGGTATCAATTCGTTATCAATTCGTTATCAATTCGTTATCACTTTCAAATTTGATGGCATTGGCCTCATGTCTGAGATTTGTATATCGATTATCATACGAATAAATTAATAATCAAGTGTTAAATAGTATTTTGATATTCATTTGTGTTAACATTATGATTAAAAACCGAATTAAATTTCATTTTGAAGATAATGTTTTACCATTTTGAGGTCAGTTAACCCAAATTGTTTATATTATTCTTAAAGATAGATTTTTTAAATAAATAACACAAACTAAAAAATATCACAAAATTTTCTGATAGCATAAAAAAAATCAATATATTATTTGACATTTATATTTAATTAATTTATTTACGAGTTAATTATTTTCTCTAATTTTTTTAAGTAATAGTATTTTAGTTTATCACAGCAATACTTCTATATTTCTATTAAAAAAATGAATATAATATTTTCAAAATAAAGTCATAGTAATCAAGTAAAGCCCGAATTTTTACCTAAAAAAATAATTTTAGCGGTGCTTAATATTGAATATAATATAAATTAAAATTAAATATAAAATATTTTAATTAGGATAAATAAATATTTTCCGAGGTCGGGCTGAAAAAAAAGAAAATCTCGGGCTATTTTATTTTGAGATATAAAATTTTTTTCTTATATTTTTATGATTTAAAATAGGTTCAAGTTATATAATTTTCAACTTTTATCAAAACCTGTGCTATTTTATTAATATAATTTAAATACGATAAAGAATAATAATTACTCAAATAAACAAGTGATTAAAATCTCAAAAATTAATATTTTTATAAAAATAAGATAAAAACTTTATTATCTATTTATGTGAACGCTTTTCAGTGAAATTTGTATTCTATTATTTTATGATTAGTCAGAGCGTGAATGCTTTGTTATGTATTATATTTTGGGATATAAAAATTGTTGAGAAAAAATAAATAAATTATAAAATGAACAGAAAACTATATTTAACTTATGCTGTCAATCATAAATAATTTATTTACTAAACATGCATTTATTAGTTTAATAGTTTCCGGCATAAAAAGAACCACAGATTGTTTAAATATAATTATTGTCGAAAAGTGAAAAAATCATTTAAATTTGTTTACTTTCTTTGAAACAAATATTTGTAGAAAACATTTGTCATTGAGTTTGTGTCTGAATTTGCTTCAACACTATTGTTGAATTCAAATTTGTGTTGAATAAAATACACTATAAAGTTGTCATTGTCTGTTGAAATTGGTTGCGGAACTTTTCCAACTATTTGATGAAACTCGTCATTTGATTTTAAATGTTTGTTAGTGAGACGCCATTTGTTGTGTTGCGATAACATTTGGTTACAGTCCGGTCGCAGGTTTGGCGTTCCGTTTAAAGCTTTCTCTGCCATCAATTTTACTTCTTTTAAAGGCAAAACATTTTCAATATTTTCGTTACTAATAACAAAAAATAATAGATTATTATCGTGGAAATCATAAATTTATATTTAATGAAAATTTATAGATAAGAGTAAAACTGCACATTACTTGATATCGATTTGAAACAATTCCAATATAATGACACCTAAACTGAAAATGTCAGCTTTTGTCGTATATTTTGTGCTATAATTCAATTCCGTTGCTCTATAGTTCTTTGTTCCCACATATTTAGTGTGTGACTGATCTGAGGATGCGTGAAGTGTTGATAAACCAAAATCAGATAATTTAATAAATCGATTATTTTTATCAATTCTTGTTAGTAAAATGTTTTCTGGTTTTAAGTCGCGATGAATTATTGCAGGAGTTTGTTGGTGTAAGTATTGCACACATTCTAATATCTCATAAAATAATTCACTTGAAATATAATAACCAATTAATGATAATGTATTGTTTGGTGTTGTCATGCATTCATTAACTATTCTAATGATAGCATCTCTTAAAGTCATTGAACATAATTCCATTTGAATGTGTAATATCTGTGATCTTTCTGGTGAATAAAGTAATTGATTTAATTCTTTATTTTTAGCATTATTACTGTCACTGCTATTCGAGTCGATATAATAATTATGTTCAATCCAAGAATTATAAAATTTTACAACAAATTTACTGCTCAGTTCACACAAAATATTTAACTCATTTTTCACTGTTTCTTCATTTAGATCTTCGAAACTAACTTTTTTGATCGCATATACTTTTTGCGTTAATCTGTGTTCACACTTAAATACACTCGAAAACCCTCCGCCACCTATCACTTCAATTTCATTGAAAAATTCGGTGTATTTTAATATATTTTCCGGTCTTTTAATTATAATACATTTATATGTCACCTGTTCGTAGAACGCAAATGTTTCTTTAATTGATGTGAAAGCGGTTTGTCGTGCGATGAACACATAATTTTCCGGATTTTCACCATATTTACCGAAAATAAAACATTTATTATTCTCTGACAACGCAACGCATAGACTGCTATATTTAGTGGCAGCGATTTTAATGAATTTTGTGCAAGAGTTTAGTTTTGTTGGTATATTATGCGAGAAACATACGAAAATTGTGCCACAAAAATAAATATCGCCATCATTTGATAGCATTAAAGTACTCCATTTACCACACATTACTTGCTCAATTAACGGAACATTCAATTGAATTGCGATGAATTGTTTATCGACGCCATCAATACCTAACTGTCGCTGTTTATTACAACCCCAACCGAACACGTGACCACTTTGTGTGAGCGCTATTGAGTGATGCCAACCGCACGAAATGGCGATCACTTTACTCGAATTCGGTATATTTACTTTAATGGGATTTAACTGTCTATTACTCTCTGTGACATTACCACACTCTCCGTAGCCATTACGTCCAAACGCATACACAACGCCACTCTGTGTCAATACTAACGAATGAGCAAAACCACAACTAATGTCGATAATAAAATGGTCATTTAAACTATTAATAATCAATGCTTCAGATATTCTCTCATCACTATCACTGTCTATCAAATCACGCCAACTATAGACACACCCATTATCAGTGAGTGCCATATAGTGATTCTGCCAAAAGTTCACACATAAACTGCAATCAAACTTAATAATGTTATGATTTTCTAAACGCGTTTCATTTTTCATCAAAATTTTCTTTTCTTTTTTGTACACATTTAGTGAATTATCTAAAGTTAAAAATAATAAATGATCTTCAGTTAAATAAAATAATCTAATATTATTGACATATTCTAGTAATTCTTTTTCATTAAAAATACGAATTTTATTAATAATCGACATTATATTATTAATGCTATTCACTAAAAAGTATTTTAACAAAAATAACTGTAAGACTACGTAAAACTACTGAATTTAAATACGCAGTAATGCTAGTAAAAACTGCAACGAACCAGTTATATAAACATGACTTTGTGCTCAATTATTTTATCGCATTCACAATTTCTATAACTATGGGAGTATAGCTGATAGTGATATGCAGGAACCGGATTATTATGGCATGCCATAAAATGCCATATATTGCCATAATTTCATTTCAAAAGTTGAAAAAATTGTCGCTTAAAACCGATGAGTTTTCGAGACCCCTGTAATTTTTGCGCGAAACCAGGAAAAATTGTTGTTTAAATTCGATGAGATTTGTCGACACCCAAATATTATGATCTTACTCCCTATTATATTTTTAAGTTTAAAGAAAAATATGCAGTAGTTCGTTACTACATATTTCTTTACTAAAAATTTTTAATTAGTTCATAATAAATATACTAAATTGTTTTAAATATTTAACTATTATACAAAAAAACGACTCAAAAAATGCCATAATTGATGCCATAATTCCAAGAAAATTAAGCCATAATGCCATGCCATAATTCACACTCTAACATGCCATAAAAATCCGGTTCCTGGAAATAACTAAAATTTTATGACACGTAATTTCCCGAAAATCCCAATAATTTTTTTAAAGCACAGTTTTCTGCCATATTATTCTTTATATCAAATTTTAAACACTTTGAAGCTTAACTAATTTTGTGTCAATATTAGCCTAAATTTTAGTTTGAAAATTCTTCAACTAAATTAACTTTAGTAAAAATAAATTAGAAGAAAGAGTAAATTCAGGCACATTTCATAACATTTCGAGACTTGTGGAAAGTTTTTAAGTATTTCAAATAATTCATAGACTGTTCAATGTTAGAATGTTTGTCTAAAATAATTGATTGAAATTTCTTTAAAAAATTTTACTACAATACGGAGCGTATAGTATACAACATCCTAATCGTAAGTTGAGATTTTTTTTCCAGTTCACTAGTTATATGTTTAGTTCCAGTTTAATTCGAATGTTGACCTTCGAGTAACGTCTTTATGTGCCAGTAGAACGAAAAACTTCAGTGAAAAATCTTAATCATAAGCTTAGCAAAAGTATTGAACAATAATAAAACGTAATTGTTATTACAATCCGTCAAATGACAAACAAAGAGTTGCATAAAAATAAAGTTACTTCCCGTGGAAAAATTCAACCGTATAAAAGAGTAAACATAATTTACTGTGAAAGCGAAATTACTGTGATTGTTATGTAACCAATATTCTAAAAGTTTTACTCTAGTGTTAGGATCAACAATTTGATTGATGATACGTGTTGTACAGTAACTGATCATAAACATCACGCATCGCTTGTGTGTCACTTCACTGGACCGGTGTTTCGCAACCATCTAACATAAAACTTTACCCCTTCTAATCTATCGAAATAATTTTTTGCAGAGAAAATTACTATTATTTTGATTTGCACAGATTTATAGTTTGATCAGTTTTTGGGAAAGCCTGTACGAACTATAAACTCGCACGGGTTTAGGGCGGGAAGGTTTGCCAAATTACGTATGATTTTTAACCTGTTTACCGTCATATACAAATGTATATACATATAATGTAAATATATTGTAACAAAGGTTAAGGTTAAATGTTGCATAACAATAAATATTTGAGTTAAATTCCAACAGTAGTAAATTTTGAAACGCTTTTTATTTATTGCGAACGAATTTTTTATTATTTTGTAAATAAATAATTTGACTTAAACTGGAATTTAGAATTAGTCTTAGTCTTGAATTGATTTAACTATATATAGCAATGTTAGAGTCTATCATGTCTAGGGATTTGAAAATCGTTTAATGTAACGATTTCTTAAAAACTCAATTATTCCTCATAAAATATAGCATATAGACACAGTAAAACACATATACAGTATGCAAATTTTAAACACGATTAAAACGAGTCAAACGATTTTGATGAAGCAAACGGTTTTTTAAAATATTAAACTATTTCCAACTATTTTTGACATTTTTTTACAATTTATGCTATTAAGTGAGCACATAATTTATTAAATGATATATAATTTAAAATTTCATCAAATGAAAAATCCTAATTTGATTTTAATTTACTTATATCAGGTTCAACTTTACCCATATAAAACTAAGGGTGAAATTTTCTCTTTAATGAAAAAAAAACTTATTTCAAACTAATTTGTATTCAAATTTTTAAAAATTATCGAACAATTTTTCAAACTAATTTTAAAGGTTTTTGTAAACTAGAGTATTAACAAACGATTTTGCACCCTTTTTTCAAACTAATTTTCAAAGCCGTAATAATAAATATTATTGGTATTATTATGTTGAGTAGAATACATGTAGCATTAGTTGAATTAAAAAGACATGTTTTGCAGAATAATAGAAAGCTGCAAAACTTATTATTATTTACGTGTAAACATACTCTGAGCATATTTAAAATATGCCAACTGTCTGTGATGATGATGATCGTATCAGATGCTGATACGGTAATTACTCAGTGTTATTGTTATTTAAGCTAAAGTAACAGACCGATAATCAGTCTAAAAACAGTTATTGAAAATAGTTAGTATGAGATCGTCTAAAATTGTCTGTACTTTGTAAAAGTTCAAAGTTCAGTTTAACTGCGTATAGTAATTGCTTTAAATTCATATTATAAACAATGTTTATATTTATTTAGTTAACTATTAAATAGAAACGGATTTTATTTGATTACGGATTAATGAGGCACTGTGTGAGAGTATTCACACGTGTTTAGTTGAGTGATAGTATGTAATTAATAAGAATCACTAATAAGAACTTGAAACGCTGACAATTCTCGGGTACACAATGTAAGCAAAAATATTTTAATTATTTTATTTGAAAGTTAAATAAGAGTTTTTTTGTCGGATAAATGTTTGGTTAAATTTATTTTTATAAAAAAAACATTTTCGAAGTATAAATCCATATCATCAGCAACAATACACTTTGCTATGGTTATCTAATATCTCATTGATTGATTCGAAAGTACTTAATCAAAGAAAAATAGTACAAAATGTTATCAATAATCCCCAGTACTTTATTGCATTATTTCGTTGTCAATTGAGTTGAACACATTTAATATCTTTTAATGACTAAAAATGAATTGTGTTTTTTAATGGTTTTACGTTAAGTTTTAAAAAATTAATAAATGAGAGATGCGTTTCTTAGTAGTTGGTCATTGTTTAAGGTTTTTGCTGAAAAGAAAAGTTATTCTAATTTCACTGCAATTAATCATATTTATTGCTATAATTTCATACACATTTACGGTTAACCATACTAACAATAAAGTGATCAATACTGACTTCAAAAGTGTTGCCACGTTCACCATTAGACAATCAAGAGATTATTATACTATAACAACAACAACAACAACAACAGCATCACAAATCAGAAATCATTTGAGTGAAAGAAGCAGTATAATAGTGAATAGTATTGAATTACTTGATATGTTCCTAATGAACACTTATGGCAAGTATAACGAGTCGAAGCCGAAATCAAAGCTTTTATATCCAAACTATTTTGTTAATGGAACACAAATCGCTATTAATAATGATTCGTGTAGTGAACAGTTTGGCGATGATTTATTGCTCGTAGTTTTTGTGTTTAATCGTGTCGACAGTTTCGAGAGACGAAAAACTATACGAAACACGTGGGGCTATGATCTGAAAACAAATCCCAAATCAAAGATATATTTTGCAGTTGCGAAGACAAGCAATCAAACTGTGCAGACAATGTTAGAAGAAGAGAGTAGACTCTACAGCGATATCATTCAAATTAATTATAACGAGTTTTATTTCAATTGCACACTCAAAGCATTAGGTCTTCTCCGGTGGACATCACTCTACTGTCCATTCGTAAAATGGATACTAAAGGTCGACGACGACACTGTTCTAATAGGCAAAGACATGGTAAAGTTTGCGGAGGAAACCAAAGCAGACTCGATATATGGGATTTTATATATAGGATCCACACCAGTGAGAGAAGAGATAAATCGATGGGTTCTCAGTAAAGAGGATTACCCGAACGATACTTTCCCGAATTACATTCCCGGTGCATATCTCGTACCCGGACAGAGTTGTTTGCCGCTGTATCGAACGGCATTAACGCAAGCATTGCCAGCACTTCCGTACGAAGATGTTTATATCACTGGTGTTGTGGCTGAGTTGGCAAATATACCGCGTAAAGAGTATCACCACTTCATTTGGTTTCCCAAATATAGAAAGCAATTCAAGTCATGCTGGTTGGAGAACGCAACACTTTATATTGATTGGTTGACTGATACCGATATTAATCGCTTGTGGTTAATGTATCAGAATAAGACATATTGTTCAAAAATAATTTAGCACTAATTTATTTCTTAATTAAATATTGTCTATCTATTTATTTTAGAATAATTGTTTAGTAATTTACAAATATATGAAATAAAGGTTTTGGTAAATAAATATTTACTATACATATAAAATTATTACGAGTGGTAGTTTTAGTTTTATTATAAAATTTTCTAAACAATATCAGTTGTTTTAAAAAGGCATGTTTCGCAGAATAATAAAAAGCTGTAAAACTTACAATTATTTACGTGTCAACATTAGTTACTCTTAGCATTTAAAATTTGCAAACTATCTGTCTGTCTCTCTGTCTGTGCAGATCGTATCAGATGCTGATCATTACTCCGTGTTATTTATGTTAAAGTAAAATACCGATAATCGTCTAAAAACATAATCAGAAAGACAGTTAAAACACAATCGATTACTTTAGTTTGAGATTGACTTCAATGTATTTCGTAAAAGTTTTAACTAAGTTTATAAATATAAATTGTTAATACGTATAAATATATTAACAATTTTCTCTTCGTCGTAATAATATTCATCAATATTGGTGTTGCATCAAAACTCAATTAACTAATTTGTTTACCCATCGTTTATAATTTATGTGTTATGGCATTATTGTAATCACGAGACAGATGCGTGTTTTAGCCAATAAATTAATGAGATATTTAGTCAAAAGAAAAACACAATATTTGTTGCCATTAATTTTATTTATACTTATAGTTTACTGTGTCTGTGTTTTAGCCATTAGTAATTACTTAAAAGAGTTTACTAATAAGTTAATAAGTGATGTTCAATTTGCGATTAAAACGTCAACCGATTATTACAATATCGAGACAAAATATCGACTACTTTTGAACGATTGGAAAGCAAATGCGAAAAGTGTCAAAAGAATTGATGCGTTTTTATCGTACACTTATGGCACGTATAACGAGTCGAAGCCGAATTCAATGCTATTACGCCCAAACTATTTCGTCGATGGCACACAAATAATCATCAATAATGAGTTGTGTAGTGACCAGTTCGGTAGTGATTTAATTCTTGTGGTGTTTGTATATAATCGTGTGGACAGCTTTGAAAGACGCGAAACTATACGAAACACTTGGGGTTATGACCTGAAATCGAACCCGAAATCAAAAGTGTATTTCACAGTTGGGAAGACTAGCGATCAAATTGTTCAGAAAATGTTAGAATTAGAAAATCATATCTACGGTGATATCATTCAAGTTAATTATCAAGAGTTTTATCTTAACTTAACAATCAAAGCGTTAGGTCTTCTCCGGTGGACATCACTGCACTGTCCATTCGTGAAATGGATACTAAAGGTCGACGACGACTCTGTTTTGCTCAGTAATGAAATCATCGATTTCGCCAAATCGACCAAAACTGATGCCATTTATGGAACATATCTGATCGATGCGCCAGCAATGAGAGGCGCTAATGATAAGTGGTTCATAAGTAGCGAGGATTACCCGAACCCCACTTATCCGAACTATATAGCGGGCGCATACCTAATACCGGGTAGAAGTTGTTTGCTTTTATATCGAACCGCATTAACGCAAGCATTGCCAGCGCTTCCATACGAAGATGTGTTTGTAACTGGAATTGTGGCCGAAAGAGCACATATATCGCGCAAACATTACCCACACTTTATTTGGTTTCCTCAGCATAGACAGCAATTAATGCGTTGCTGGTTAGCGGACGCTACGCTTTACATCGATGGTCTCACTGACACAGACATCAGTAGTTTGTGGCTATTATATCGAAATAAAACATTTTGCAAAGAATTTATTCAAAAAAAATAGAAGTTATTTAAAAATGATTTCATTGAAAGATGTGCTGTGATTTTTTTTTTTTTGGTTCAAATAAATTAAATTCGTTTACTTATAATTTTTGCTAAACTGTATCTTAAAATGAAAATTCAAATGCCACATAATAAACATGATTAATTTAAAATTTTTAAATTATCCTGAAATGGTAATGAAATTGTTGAAGTAAAAATTTTTTTCATAATGTTTGCGAAAAATTGTTTTATAGTAAAATATTTTGAAAATATTCAATCATTGATTATAATAATTTTATAATAATTGGAAAAAATTAATTTTCCAGAATAATCCTGAATTTAGAATTCATTTCCGTTTTACTTCCTGAGTTACTTCCTGTATTTATCATCTCTAATAATCATATTTTGAATCATAATTGTTTTCAAATGAGGGTCACTTATTATAGATCCAAATAATTTTCTGGAAGTCAAAAGTAAACTTTAATATTTTCAAAAATTTTGGTCAAATATTAGAAAGGTTCGGAAAATACAGAAGACATAAAAAATGAATTTTTCAAAATTTTCATTTTTTTGTGGGGTTTTCTCGAGGATCACTTAAGGGGCAAAGCACTCCACTGGGTAACTGTGGAAAATTCTAAATCAACTCCAATAGATTCTTAAAATAGTTGAAGTGATCGATAACAGGTAATAGGTAAACAACCCCATTCCCAGAAAGATAGGAAAAACAAGAGCGAGCAGGTAAGCATATAATATTTAGTTTCTAGTTATTGACTTAGTTTTTAGTTGTTAGCGATAAAATAATCGCGGCAAATCTACTTCTAGTGGTGAACAATGTAATCTTTACCTATTGTTACAGGAATATCAAAAACATGTCAAAAGTATGCACTGAAAACTTTTTATCTACACCGGTAGCTCAATGATTCATTTTCAAGTGATTGATAAAAGTTACAATGATTTCAGTGTTACAGAAATTTGAAATGTACCGAATTGGTGCTGCATTCAGGATCTGTTTATTACATGTGTTCCTTTCATATTATATCTGCAATGACTTTTGTCAAATTGTTTCAGTCATGATTGACAACCCTTTTACTAGTTATAAATCAAAGTATTTCATTTTAAGTATTGTCATCGTTTGTATATATGTTTTAAATTTATATAACAACTTTAAACAGTCGGTCAATGAAAGTGTTGTTACGCTCAGAATTAACACAGTAAGAAAGTATGAATCATTAAACTATGAAAAACTTTTAGACAAAAGAGAAATAAACGCGAAAAGTATTGAATTAATTGACTTATATATCGAAGAAACGTACAGAGAGTATAATGAGTCGAAACCAAAATCAAAACTTTTATATCCAAATTATTTGATTAATGGCACACAAATACTTATGAACAATGATTCGTGTAGTGAACAGTTTGGCGAAGATTTGTTACTTTTAGTTTTTGTGTTTAATCGTGTCGACAGTTTCGAGAGACGAAAAACTATACGAAACACGTGGGGCTATGATCTGAAAACAAATCCCAAATCAAAGATATATTTCACAGTTGCGAAGACCAGCAATCAAACTGTGCAGAAAATGTTAGAAGAAGAGAGTAGACTCTATAGTGATATCATTCAAATTAATTATTACGAGTTTTATTATAATTGCACAATGAAAGCATTAGGTCTTCTGAGGTGGGCATCGCTTTATTGCCCATTCGTTAAATGGATACTAAAAGTGGACGACGACTCTGTACTAATAAGCAACGAAATAATTGAATTCGCCGAAACAACAAATGCCGACTGCATATACGGACGTTTGCGTGTAAACTCACCGGCAATGAGAGGCGCTAATGATAAGTGGTTAATAAGTAGCGAGGATTACCCGAACAACACTTATCCCGACTATATGGCGGGCGCATACCTCATACCCGGTCAAACTTGCTTGCATTTATATCGAACCGCACTCACGCAAGAGTTGCCTGCACTGCCATACGAAGACGCGTATATCACCGGAATAGTGGCCGAGAGAGTGAATATCGCGCGTAAAAATTATCCACACTTTATTTGGTTTCCGGAGCGTAGACAGCAATTACAGTCGTGTTGGTTAGTGAACGCTACGCTTTATGACGATAAGATGACTGACACCGATATTAGTCATGTATGGCAGTTATATCAGAATAGAACATTTTGCTAAACCATTCATTTATTTGCAAAACAGTTATTTTAATTCATTTCAAATTTTTCCATAATTTTTGTTAGTTTAACGTAGGATTTAGTCAATTTTTTGTTGTAAAAATGTTCGTTTTAAATACAGGTTCTGTTTAGAAGTATAGAAACGTCAAAAGCAAAAGTTTGTCAACAAAAATATTTGCACAGCACATATTTTTTTAGATGTGATATAAAACTCTCATGTGATGTGAGACAACTTATGTTAAATTCTTTTGTTATATTAAAAGCAGAGTCGAACAATGTTATAGATATAATTAATTAGTGAAATATACTCTATTACAGAGGTTCCCAAACTATGGGTCGCGACCCAAAATAGGGCTGTTATAAAAGAATTTTAGGCCGCAGGTTTGACCAGAATTTACATTAATGTTGGGTCGCCAATGATAATTTTCTATCAATTCGATAAAATTTAAGATTATTTCATATAAATTTGCAGATTAAGAAATTTATGGTAAAAAACAGTTTGTTACAACAGTCTCTAAAAAATTTATCTGGTAAGTTTCAGATAAAATATTTTAATGTTGGGTCGCGAAAATTTTTTTATTAAGAGATTGGGTCGCGATCCATAAAAGTTTGGGAACCACTGCTCTATTACACAGATAAAACTAATAGAAAATATATGATTAAAATACTAAAAACAAAAAAAAAGTTAAACGCGAGGCAGTAATATGTCTTATTGAAAATAATAACTGGTGTTAATCCTGTTTTAAGAAACAGTAAGTTTAGTAAATTAATTAGTTTATTGTTTTAAACATAAAGCTCTCGCTGATGCAGTTATAAGGAGTCTTGAGATCGAAGTTTTTGGGTTTGTTCGATGTGTTGTTTTTTGTTTACATTAGACTTGTAAACGGGTACCCGAAGTCGGGCCGCCCGCGGGTACCCGACAAATGTCTCGGGTCGGGTCGGATTCGGGCTTCAAAAATAAAATGTCCGATCGGGTCGGGTTTTGAAAATTTTTGTGAAAACCCGACTTTTTATAAGAAAATTTAAAAAGTGTCAGCAATATTTTACAAAAACTATTAAAACATATAATGAGAAAATAAAATAAAAATTCAATAATTATTTAAAACTGATTTCTAAATAATAAACCTAAATAGTTATTATGGAAAAACCTATATTTGGGAAAATTTATGAATGTATAAATAAATTTTGTTGTTTATTTTTACCTTCAAAAAAATTCTGTCGGGCCAGACCGGGTCAGGTTCAATCCCATCGGGCTCGGGTCTCGTTTGCATCTCACAAGTTCAGACGGGCTCTGTCCTGGAAATTTTTACCATTTACTTGTCTAGTTTAAATATATACTAATGGTTTTGGCGGTTTTAATTCTGGGAGCAAAATACTAGAAGCTAGACTGCGAAATTTTATAAATTTTCAGGCCCGAGCTCGGCCCGATTATTTTCACATTTTAAAAGCCCTGCCCGGCCCGATTAGATAAATTTGTCTGGAGCCTGAGAGGTCCGACAATATTATTCTAGTTTTAAAATCTAAATTAATTAAATTACTTTGAATATACAATATTTTAGTGCTAAACTGAGTAAAATTAGAGTTGTATTAACTTCAAATTTTAAAAAGAATAACTTATGTAATAGACAATAAAATTTAATAAAGTAAATTTTCCAAATTAAGTAATTCAAAGTTTAAACCCGACTCGGCCCGACATTTTTATTTTTAGGCCCGAACCCTGCCCGGCCCGATACAATACGTCGGGGGCCCGTTTCGCAGTCTAATAGAAACCAATAAAATACATTAGATACCGTTTTACCCCGCCTTTCCCCATTGGGTTAAAATGTGAGTCTTGATGACCCATGGGGTAAAAATTCACTTTTTCCCCCATAGAAACAGGTAACAATTCAAATAAATTTTCTCCATGGGGTTAAAAGTGAGTTTCGACAACTTTTCATTAAAAAGTCAGATTTTCATTATATAATTTAACGACTGTATCTTTTTTAATAAAAACTTTTGCTTTAGTATAATGTTTAATAACCTTTTCCTATTATCAAACGGTAATCAGTAAGTGTTAAGTTTTAAGCGGTAAACAAATAAGTGTTGGCAATATTACTTAAAAATATGTGAATTTAAAATGTGTGACAAATTGTCAAACATATCGTTGTGTAGCATTAATAATAGTGACACAGATCGAAGAAGAATCGGTAAATACGTTAAAAACTACAACTTTTTCTGATTCATCAGATGAATCTTATGTTAACTGTAGTCTCTCGACATAACTAGTCTCTCGACATAACTAAGTCAACAAATAAAAATACCTAAAAAGTAAGATTACAAGTCGTATGTGATGCACATGTAGCACGCTAACGTTTGCCACATGCAGCAAGTTACCACTTCATTAAAATTTTACGGTAATCATATAGGCGTGTGTCTTATTCTCTGTCTCATAAAATTGATGTTTAGAATTATTATTAAAATGACGGCAATAACGTCCGTCAAACTGCTTTGAAGTATAAAATTGATAGAAAATCTTTGAGAGAATGGCTAGCGATTGAAACTCAATTAATAGATGCGTCGACAGACCGAAATGTTGTCATAAAATCAATTCGCTATTTAAAGCGAAAACTAAATCCCAAGTTTCCTGAACTCGAACAGAGAGTTATCGAAAGATTTCGAAAAAAGAGATGTCTTGGTATTACTGTTAATGGACAGAAAATAATGTCATCAGCACTTTCTGAATATAACAAACTATACACTGATCCTCAAACAAGACGCGATAATCCCTTCCATGCCTCGAGTGTATGGCTTAACCGATTCATAAAAAATACAATATAAAGTCTGTGGTATAACTGTTGAAGAGATTCGTGAAAATTATGGTCTTTTTATTCATAAATTTATTAATTACTTTCTAAACTATTTTAATGGTTTACTGATAAATCGCATATTTCCGACTATTGAATATTTTATCTCACGTTATATTCGTCATCAAAAAGAATTTTACAATTATATCATTAATTTGAACGCAAAATTCGATGAAAAAATTTTAATTAAAGAGTTAGTTAATCAAATCGACAGAAACGATATTATCTTTATAAAATATATAATCTTTAAGATGCAACCAATAGGAAATGGAACACAAAAGATATATTTTGCTTAATACAAATCGAAATATAATCGAAAATAATCATAATTGATTATAAATGAAGATATAAGTTTTTAACAAAGCCTGCATTAACGTAGAATTTGTTAAATTACTTCAAACAAATTGTTTTAATGAATAAAACGTTAATTGATAAGAAAACACGTTGATTTATTTAAATTATCGAAACTCACAATTTCCCCCATTGGGTAAAAATTCACTTTATCCCACATAATAACTGTCCATTTTTACGAATTCGTTGATTTTCACTTTTTAACCCAGTGGGTAGAAAGGCGGGGTAAAATGGTAAGTGTTTAATTATTATTTTAAAATATTGAGCGGTTTAAACAGCAGTTTTGGAATCGGTTTTCTCCCAGATTAAAACTTTATTTTTGTTTGCTGCCAGTTTGGTGTATGATCACAGTTACTGTATCCAAAAGTAATTATTAGTGACATAAAACTCGCAATCAATGCGATTGCTTTGTAGTGAACACTTTTGTAAACACGTATCTGTGTTGGTGTACGTGTTTCTTCTTGGGAACAGTTTCGCGAAATGAAACATATTATACCAAACAATAACCACAAAAAAACTATATTTGGTTTTGTGATGAAAGTAGAATTAAAATGAGAGGTTTGTGCCGAAAAATTTAGAAACTAGAACTTTCGACATTGATTCGTAGCAATGTTTGCTTAAGTTGGCATTGAATTGGAAAAACAAATATGATTTTGCCAAAAACTTTGGTTAAAATTATACTTTGAAAATATCATTTAGTATTAGCAGTTTTCAGTATACTCTTTAAAACTTGCAAAATATATTTTCTCTTAAATAAAGTTAGATCAGAGAAAACAATTGAAGGCAGCTTGAAGTGGAAAGACAGCGACAACAGATTAAACAACTTATTCAGTAACATCGTCAACATTGACTAAATTGTGAACATAATTGTAAGTTATCGTCAACATCGTCATTATCGACAAACGTGGCTTATAAGATAAAAAAATTTTGTTAATTACTATGTTTAAAAGTGTCTCAAATACTTATTAGCATTAATTAAAACTTAAATTTTACTAATTTGTAAAAATAAATTTTAGTAATTCTTTCAAGCAGTGACAAAACCCTGCTTTTTTTACTACTGATGAACAGGAAGCAAACCATTGATCGAATGTTGTTTGATGAGCATTAATACATCTTAAATTGAACACAGAAATTCATTATCGCATCCATAATTATTATTTATGTTGACTAAAATCGATAAATTAAGTGTTAATAAAGCGAAAACAACGCACGAATTTGGTTTATTGCTAACAAAATTATTATTAACTAAATATAGATAACCAGGTAAATAAAATTTACCATAATGTTAACCATCTCTTTTTTAGCGTTATAATATATTTAACTATAAATCAATAGAAACTTACTATAACTTAAATAAAAAAAGAGACAAAAAGTTTTGGCCAACGGTTGGGTTCGAACCACACATGCCATGAAATAACGACGTCTGTACATATGCTTGCAAATTAGTAACAGCATATATATATATAACTTATATAACAAAAAACCAGTTTAAACTAATTTAGTTTTATTTTGCATTTACATACAAGTGTTTGACTGACACTTTACAGTTGTTTGCACACAGAACTGCACGGATAGAAGCAACACGTGAGGCCATTACTGCAGTCATCATTAGTATGGCATTGCATTTTAAGCATTGTGCACGAAATTCCGCTGCCAGTAGAGCCGCACGTCGTGTCTCCTAATATTCAAAATCGACAATATTTAATAAATTACTCGTTTATATTATTAAAAAATATATATATATATACTTTTAATGCGCTGATTATGGTTATCGATGAGTGCACTATCTCTGCACATATTTCCACACTCGTGTGCGCAACATATCTGATTCGGACCGCAATCACTGTTTGAATCGCACATCACGTCATAACGCAAGCAATCAACTACCGATGAATTAAATTGCCAACACTTTTCAACTATTTTTTAAAATTAGAGTTTGTTAAAAATTATTGCTATTTTCACAAACAATGAAATAGTTTTATAATAATAATAACTTCAATACTAACGTGGTTGCCATTCACGTACAACTCGGTCCTTAGACAAGCACATAGTGCCGCACTCGTACCGGCAACATATCTCGTCGCTGTTGGAACATTGTTGAGATGAGCTGCACTGTTGTTGCTCTGTACCGGTATTTTCACTGCATAACGTGTTCGCTCTGTGAGGCCAACACGCTTCTAAATCCTGGCCTTATCAGTAAAATGTTTAAAATTAAGTTTCTTAAGACGTAGTTTTTGAAATATCATACCTTTAGATTGAATTGAGTTTAAAATACAAATACTGATTATCAAAACTAGACTATTCATTGTTAAAAAATTTTCAAGTGTCTGTGGAAACAGAGCTAAATGTGAAAAGGGATTCGAAAGATTGATATTATAGTTAAGTAGTAAATAACATGTGTCTATTATTCGCACGCAATCGCTTCGCTTGCTATTAGTTTCAATAACAACAGGATCAAACAATCAGGTGAAGATGGCATTGTTTGATGACTGCGATAGACTGTACGTGAGTCTGTCGCGAAAAATTGCGCGAATTTTGAATGCTCTAAAAAAGTAAGACTAAACATCCGCTTAGAAAAGATTTTAATTTATCTCGAATAGTGAAAATTGAAAGTGTCTGCCATTAATTTGTATTAAGTAAAATTTCGTAATCACATTATTATTATTATCTAAATTATTAGTAGTCGATTCGATACTCTCAGTGACTATGCATTAGACTATAACCGCAGTTTTCTTCTCTAGAAGTATATATCTCTCGGGCGGGTGTGATATCTCTCTCAGTTCACTTGGCTGTTGCTGTCATGACTTGTACTTTCTCTTGTATAAAAAGTTTTATTTAATTTTTAAACTGCTGGCAAAAATTTTGTTAGATATAACAAAACTACTCGCATTCTTTACGTAAAATTCTTTGCGTAAAATATTTGGCCACTCTATAGTTAACTTTATTTATTGAATATACATATAATAATAACTGAATCTGGTTTATTGTTTAATAATAATAACAATTATTATTAAAAGAACACAAATTTTGTTAAGTTTGACTACTAATGCATGCAGAACTGCATGGTTTAGTGCAGCATATTTGGCCGCTCTTGCAGTCATCGTTGGTGTAACACTGCCGTTGAGGCATTGTGCACGGAATTCCTTCGCCGGTAATCCCGCATAGTGTTGAATCAGTTCCTAATTTTATTCAAATTTTCTGTATTTAATCAACTAATTAACATTAAACAGGTGCTATCCGTGTCATATACTTTTAATGCGCTGATTATGGTTATCGATGAGTGCACTATCTCTGCACATCATTCCGCACTCGTGTGCGCAGCATATCTGACTCGAACCGCAATCACTGTTTGATTCGCACATCACGTCATAACGCAAACAATTAACAACCGACGAATTAAATGGCCAACACTTTTCCACTATTTTTCAATTAGAAACAGTTAATTATTAATGCTATTTTCCTAATCAACTAATTAATAATCAAATACTAACATGGTTCGCGTACAACTGGATTGTTAGCCAAGCACATAGTGCCGCACTCGTACCGGCAACATATCTCGTCACTGTTAGAGCATTGTTGAGATGAGCTACACTGTTGCTCTATGTTACTGCATAACGTATTCTCCGTGTGAGGCCAGCATACTTCTAAATCCTGGCCTTATCGATAAAGTTAGTGAGTTAGTAGTGCATCATTTATCAAAGATATGATGGAATTCACATAAATAACATAATTTTGAAAGTCATACCTGTAGTGTGACTACAATTAATAATATAAATACTAAGCATCAACAATACTAAATAGTTCATCGCTCAAACTTTTTTGTTCGAAAAAAAAACTGAAATCCTAATTCAGTGATTTAAAGCTTTGATATATCAAACAGTAAATAACATGTGCTTAACATTCACACACTGTTGCTTTTCTTTGCACTCTAGGGGTAGAATTTTCATGCAGAGATTACATAATTTCAAGTGAAAATTTGTGATTAGTAGTTACCGCAATCATTTTTCACTCTTTTCAATAATTTTTAAAATAACTAATTGCCTTTAAATTGTTTTTAATTTCTTTTCTATATTATATAAATTTAAAATAAACTTTTTACAATTAACGTGTGAATAATTTAACTGTACTTTCATTTCATTTCAAATAACTTCTCAAGCATTTTAAAAATACTGAGAACCATTATTTATGTTAATTGGATTATTTTAAAAAATACTTTTAAATGATTTAATTTACTTTTTATTTATCCATTTTGAAGTCGTCTTTCGATACCAAAGAACAAACTTCTTAAAACTAAACGTTTTCACTTTGAATGAAAAAAAACCGATATTATTGCAAATTACATGCATTACTCGGTTATTTAAGCCACAAAAATAATAAAATTTAAATTTAAACCTTTATAAAAAAATTCATTTGTCATCTTACCATCGCATTGATTAATCACCGGATTTTCAACTATTGTTTCTTCAACAACAAAAACCAGCAAAAATTCCTAATTAATTAGAAAATAACTATATATGCGTTTTATGGCTTTTGAAGTGACAGTTTAATTGATTGTATATCAAAATGTACTATTGATAACAGATTACTGTATTAAAATAAAAACTGGTATTCCTATGGAGTTTTAGTAATTTCCCCGAAGCTATAAATATCTTATGATATCAGTCATAAATTATTGTTTTTTACTTTTACATTTAATACTTATTTAGTAAACCCCTTTTCTCTTTACTTTTTTTTCTCTCACACATGTGATACATAGAAACAAAGAAACCTATTATATTACCGGATGAAGAAGTATGGATTGGTTCATTAAATTAGTGAAACGAAGAAACAAATTAATTTCTATATACGCTATTCTGTGCACAGTATTTACGTTCTCCTATTTATATGACATTAACAGAATCGGCAAAACAATGCATT
>JAQIVF010000293.1:0-25862 GCA_034698365.1 Steganacarus magnus
TTTCATATGTTTTTTGTCAACAAAATTGCAATTTTGCAGTTAAAAAAGTAGTTAATGGTTTAATGGTTTAATAATGGGTTTTCATTCTAAAACCTAAACCAAACCAAACCAAAATAATTTTTAAAAATTGAAACCAATCCGAACCAAACCACAAACCAATGGTTAAAACCTATGGTTTAACCATTACAAACCAAACCATGAACACCTTTAATTATTCACATAAATTTCACGAATAATCAAATAAATATATCACAATAATAAAAGAAAAAACTCAATTCAATATAACAGCTAACAAATAATTAATAAAGATTTAAAAATGTTCACGAATTTAGAATAACGTTTTGCAAAAACGAGTAAGCTTTAAACAAACTAATTAATCACAAATTAATAATCTGCACTTGTCTTAGAAATTTTCAAGTTAACAATAAATATGGATATCTCTGAAGATGTAATTTTGATGTAAACCAATGTCATCAAGCATTTCAAAAATATTTCATATTCAGCTCAGCCCCACAGCTATTAGACATTTCCTACAGTAAAAAATGAGCTCAGAAATACAGAAATTAGGGCAAAACACTGTGTGAGAAGAAAGTTAGCATTGAAAATTTTATTTTGTACAACTATGACGAGAGAGAGAGAGAGAGAGAGAGAGAGAGAGAGAGAGAGAGAGAGAGAGAGAGAGAGAGAGAGAGAGAGTCTATAAGTTTTTTAACACAAAAATGCTTACGGTAGTTAAACAAAGCTCCTTTTAATACTCAAAAGGACTATTATTTTATTTATTAATTTCGATTATTTTGGTTCCTCTATCCTGAAATAAAAGATTACGCATCTCTGCTTGTTTACCAAGTTATATCTTAGAATATAATCAATTAAATAATGAAAAGAAACTTTTAACTAAATGAACACAATACAGAATCTGACATTAATTTTATTCATTTTAATTTGAATGAATTCGATGACTATAAAACTAGGAGGTTGTTATAATAATTTACAATATGTAACTTTAAAAATGTATGTTTTTATTTTTTTATCGCTTGTTCAGAAATTTTTTTAAATAATATCAAAAGCGGCTTTTTAGCCAAACAGTGATTTTATGCATTTATAATTTTCTGATTTATTTTTGGATTTCAATTTAAAATTTTATCATTCAGTTGAAAAAATATTTCCCAATACTATTTAGAAATTTTTAGTAAGTGGCCAAAGACCTGCACACTTATCTATTTCTTAGGATTTAAAGTCTATTTGCGAAATGTATTTTCGCAATACAGTATACAACTTTTCGACAACGATAATGGACTAACTTGTTTTAAAAATGTTTTGCCGAGAATGCTTGGTAAAACTCGCAGACGTAACTTGAAGTTTAGATAAAGAAGAGCACGTAACTTACGTGTCACGTAAGCCAATTCTATAATCACGTAATGCCAAGGTCAACATATGTTGAGAACATATTGAATTCTTGAATTTATAATTTCGATTTTATAGGCAAGTATTTTAATGAATTTTAGAGGAAATTTAGAAATAATAATTATTATTATAAAGTGTGAAATATGTAAATGATGTTATAATCGGTTATGTTAACGCGAAAGTGTTGTATAAATAAATAAAAGATGCTTTATTACTGGTGTGCATTTGTGGCAATGTAGTAGATATACGTATATTTTGCTGTGTATGTGAAATAATTGTTAAATAAATGTCAAATAAAAATAAGAAAAAAAATCTAAAAAAAACTCTTTGAATACAATGAATTTGTGTCAGACAACAAACAAATGCTAATTAATAAAATGTTTATCGAAAGAATAATTTACCAAATATTTCCTTTATTCACAAATAGTCTTAAACATAATCTTTGCTAATTTAACATTTACAATCAAAAACTTTATAATCCTATTTTCTACTGTCATTTTGCGAAAAGTATTAGCAAATTTAATAAAAAACGAAAAACTTTATTTACGAATACAAAGATAAAATATCAATAGAGAATAATAATTAAATGCAAATTAGTCATTAATTCATCATAAAAAAGTTGTTGTCATTTTTAAAAGTATTTAAAAGTAGTAAAATATTCAAAATTGAATTACAATATTATGTTAAAATTGATTGTTTCGATTAATGCAAAAACTTTTCTCACGTCTGTGTATACATTACAGTATATTATAATTTAATTTTAATTTAGCAATAATAGATTAGTGAATGACGTATTGTGTATATTAGCACTTTTTATTTGCTAATTTCTAATCAAATAAAAATTGGCAAAAGATGCAAATATCTAAGAATTTTCCAATAAAATAAAATAAAGAAAAGGTAATACAAGTGAATGCGTACCACCACAAACTATCTGCCAAATCTGATTACTGGGTAAAAGTTAGTTATTTTGTAATATACAACAGATTCCAATCTCTCGACATTTTTTTGTGAAAATACTCTGCGAGTTTTTATAAGGGTTTAAAAAAATTAGCAAATATCCACATGCTTATGATAAATAACCTATAGCTTAAAGCTATTTTGTTGGGACAGAACCAATAAAAATAATGTGTTATTGGTATTGAATATATTTTAATTTGACATTGAGAAGAGTATTAAAACATTTTCTTCAAGTGCATGTAAAAGTTGTTTTTATGCGAATGAATAAATAACTAAGGCTCGGGAATATTAATTAATTTATTAACATTGGATGTTATTTTAAATCAAATGTAAGCATTATTAAAAAAAAGTTTATATTTATTATTTACTCAATTTTTACCAAACGTTAGATAAACTTTCTAATAATGAAGCTCACTGTGGAAAAAAAATTTGTGTCAAACAAACAGTTTTAGAAATAAAAGTGAAAGTAATAGAAAGTGATGGTTTACAAAGTTGATTGAATAATAGAAAGGCCAAAACTTTCAATTCAACTTTCACTTCGTGTGGAGATTAAAACTGATTACAAAAAATATAAACTGACAAAAGTGATTCAGTGAAATAATAAAAGGATTCAGTGCTTGAGAGAGAGAGAAACAACAAACTTTTCTTTTCGCAGCACTGCTGCAGTAGTAGTGTAACACAACTCTAAATACATAAGAAAGAGGTCACTTTTCTTCTTTGCATTATTTTTTATGGCGTTACTTTAAAAATAAATTTATTAATTTGAAAAAAATAACGATAAAATACAGGAAATAATAATAGTGGAAAGTATAAAAGGCCAGTAACCCATAAGTTCCGTATTCGTGTGTCTTATTAATTGATAATAAAAGCAAATCGTTTGTTCACTAATTTCGAAAATCAATTTATAAAAAGCGAAGTGACGTTAAAAATTTTTTTTGAAACATTATAATTTGGAAATTGGTTGAAACTCGCTATTAAATTAAAAGCAAAATAAAAAACTAGCAAAATATTATATCGCATATCCATTACTTGTACTGGCATTTTAATCGATCGATTAACTTAAGTAAAAATCAAACATAAAATACCGGTTAACGAAAACTGTTCCAATAGCTGACACTTGTTGGCCAAAATGTTGATCGCATAGTCATTAAGTCTGAGTCTCCATCCATACTCGCCGGTAATTATCAAATTCTTAATTAGTGGGCACTCGTTAACTATGGTCACGAACGAGTAGACATCGATAGCGCTGGGCTCGTCATAACACCTGTCCTGATGCAACACTAGTTCGCGCAAGTTTCGCAAATACGAGATCGCGCTAAAAGTGTCTATCGTCTGATCTTGCGGACAGAAATATTTTATTGTCAACGACTCTAGAGTTGGCAAGTATTTAAAGTGAATCAGCAGCTGATTAATGCCACCCCTCAGCTCTAACTGTTTAAGCTTTGCATTCGACTGTGATATCGATTCAAGCACTGGATAGAGCCATAAATCGGTGGATAAGCTTCCCACACACAATGATTCACAATTTTCTCCTGAATTTTATAAATTGCATTTGAATAAGAATTTTTTTTTCAAAAATCCCTCAAAAAACAACAAAAAACCTATAGCTATATATATAAATTAAATTTGCGTACCTAATAGGTTGAGACAACTTCCAGTTACTAAATTGTTATCAGCGATATCTAACGATTTAAGCTCAGGAAATCCAGTTATAAATTTCTCGCAGTCGGCATCAGTGAGACTGCAATTTCTTAGAGTCAAGCACTTTAAGCGTGTGTACGAGTTGATCAACATTTGCCAGCCATAAGTTGATAATTGCGAACCGTTATACACGTCTTCAGCACTGGACGCGTTTGATGTGTCGCCTCTCTGAGTGGAAGCGCTGCACGAATCGAAATTAATAGTCGATAAATATCTACACGAAGTATTGATCACAAGCATCGTTGCGTCCGATAGTGGTATGCTTTTGATTAGTAACGCATGAACTGACGGAAAGTTTGTCATCATTTGGTGAAACAGTTGAAAGCGTAATCGATTATTGCTCACAACGCTATAATAAGGCGAATCATCGCATCCACACTTGTACTCATTTTTCTTTTTTCGGTGAATGAGCTGCAACTGTCGCTGACCGGCGAACAGCTTGTCGACCGCCTCTCTCCACGCTTTGCACACTGCGCGACACTTCACTTTCTCTCGCACCGATAGATGCGACAACACGTGCATCAGACAGTCGAGATTAGTGCGCGATTCCATGTCTAGTTTCTCCTCTGATAGTTTCTCCATTCCGCTACCAATCGACGAAAAACTTTTCCACATTATTTCAATAATAGAAAAAAGGATTTTTCTCTAATGAGTCATACGCTGGTTAGTAGTCGTTAAACTTTTAGACGATGTCTAATGGAAAATAAAATAGCATTGCGTGCGCGGCTGTAAAAAATTGGTTGTTTTATTATCGTCCCTTTATTTTACGATAAAACATCGCTGCAAACAAATAACAATAAATGTAATAATATTTTTCGTTTATTTATTCATCAGCAGCGATGACAAAGCCTTAATTTTGATGGCGTAAATAATAGCGGAATAGCCATAAATGTTAAGCGAGTTTAAGAAACTAACTAAGAAATCCTCTCGTGACGCGATAGCAGAAAAAAAAGCGGTTTTGCGAGTTTTTTATTTTCAAATTCACTTTTATATATAAATAAATAATACATACGCCGCAAGTATATGCGTGTTGTGTTTAAGATTTAGTCTTGAGAAACTTCTACGAAAGAATGGTCTGAGTGTTGCTTAACATATACTATATCTGGCCATTAGTGAAGGTGAGCTTCTTTTGGGCGTCTCTCTCTCTCTCTCTCTCTCTCTCGTCTATCATGTGATGCAAATATGACATTTGCTACTTCACATAAAGGAGGACTCGCTAATGTTCATCATAACGTATTATTATTATTATTATTAACAAAATAAAAAGTTTTTACTTGAAATAAATCCCTTAGTGTTTTGAAAACAAGTTCTTTGTCTGCACAGACACACCAAGCAAATAGCGAATCGCCTTTTGTTTGCCAAACGAAAATTATATGTCTTGTGTAATTTTTAATTTACTAATTTTATTACACGCCACAGTTTTTCATACATTTTTTTGTATGTCATGATGAACATCATACGAGATGTTCATTCTTTTGCGATACGTATTGCACTTTACGGATCGGTGATTATTGGCATACTTAGAAATTAAAATAATAGGTTGTGCAGTATTAATAACACAAATTAGAAACTAAAAAAATTTTAAAAAATTGATTTATTTGATTTAACACAAACACGTGTGTGTGTGTGTGCCCCTAGTTTTACAGGAAAAAATATATTTCTAGATAAATGGTTTAATTATTTTGTGTCTTTTATAAATTAGCGAAAATAAAACTTCTAAATTATATATTTCTAAATTAAAAATTCTAATTTAAAAGTAGTTAATTCACAATAGTTGTGTCGAGAAAATTATGTATAATATTTTTTAAAAGCCATTGTACTGTCATTAGAAATATGGTGCTAATTGGTGTGCCATTAAAATTTCTGTTGCATTAAATAGAGATAACTTAAATCTAATTTTTTTTATTCAGAAAAAAGAACTTAATTAAAAATTTCGAATAGGGTCACGAATTTTCAGGAAAAAAAACAATTAAAATAAATGGATTAATAATTTAATAATTAAATTTTCTGTATTGAAAAAAAGTTTCAAAGCTATTGTTTAGGCAAAATGTGTTTATTATAATTAAGGTTTTAAGATTAAGTTATTTTGAATTTCAAAGCAATTTCTTTTATAATTGTATAATTTAGTGTTTGTGTTATATGTGAGAACAGATAAAAATTGATGCGTTTTTATTTTTAAAAGTCGAATAAAGCAATTAAATTGCGATTCAGTTGAAGCGTAACTTCATTATAAATACTTCAGGAAAATTCGTTAATTTTCAGAAATTGCGGGCAAACAAAAGATAAATACGTAAGTTTCAATATAAACCACGCGTTTATACCACTGTACAGCACTTACGAAAGTACGGTAAAGTCAGTTATAATAACATCACACCATATATTTCACACCATAAAATATTGTGAAATACCATGTGATTACATAAACTAGTTGAGTAAAAATAAAGTTCACTGTTTTTAAAAGTCACAATAAACACTCTTTAAATATATATTTTCGCGTTTATTTATTTCTTTTTTCTAAGAATACTTACTCTCTCTTTCTTAGAACGTTAGTTGAAAACATGAGACATTAAATTATTTGACAACACACCACACATTAACTTTATTTAAAAATAATTTTGAAACTTTTCATATATTACATACAGATATTCATAAATTTTTCCCACGAAGAAAAAGGGAGAGATGTTTATGAATTTTTATCAAATAGTTTACATGTTAATATAGTTTTTCTCTGCTGTTAAATAAAATTATTTAATATTTTTTATTATTATTATCTGTTTTTTATGTTAATACAGCACTTGTGGACGCAATAGAAAAGTTATAAGTATGGACTTTATTAAAATGTTTAATAACATTAGAAAAAAAGAGTTCGCAGATAAGAACTTTTTTCATTATTTTTCTTATTCGTAGTGAAGAGCTGCACAAACTTTTATCCGCCACAAAATATTTTATCTCAAAGTTTTATTTTCTAAACGAAATAAATTTCTGATTCAGACTAATGTTATGAGCCATAACTTATAAACTATTAGAAAAATAAAGCTTATCATGATGTGGTTATAAATCCCGAGATCATTTTCGCTGGCATATTGATCAAAGCAAAAGGGTTTTAAATAATAAAAAAAATAGTAAAACTCTTTTTTTTTGCTAAACTTTGGCAGAATTTTTAGACTAGAAAACACTGAATGCCGCTAAATGTAGTTAATGAAACGCCTTTGCACTGAATATTTAGTGGTTTGAAGATATTAGACGATAAAACAATTTTATTTTATTTTTTTTGTTGAAATTTTTTCGCAGATATGTTACACTTCGGATAACACGATAAATAACTCATTAGTTATTATAATCTTCAAACTGTGGTTTCTATTTATTAACCAAAAGAAAAAACATCGATTTTAGAGAAAAGCAGGAAAAACTTTAAACAAAATAAAAACAACCAAAAACTAACTACAAGATTATTGGAAAAAAAGTTTTTTATCTAAACCACCTTAAAATAAGTAGCTTAAATAAATAAAATTTTTCTTAAAAAAATGCTATTTTTAACTACAGTACTGATCTGGAATAACTAAATTAATGAATAATCTAGTAAATGTAAATTTTTATGTTGGCTTAAAATTAAAAAAAAAGAAAGAATTAAAACTGATTCAAACAAAAAAAACCTGAACTCGAGGCAGAAATAAAAATATAAAACAAGTCTGTCGTAAAATTAAGAGTTTTTATTTTAGCGAATACATAAACAGTGAATAACTAAAATCTTAGTTTCGCGAAAAATATATTATTAGCATAAAAAACGAGCTAAGATTAATAAATATAAAGTTTAGCACATAAATATTCTTTAATTAGACAAAGTTTTTTTTTGCATTAAAAAAAATTTCAAATTTATTTTATTTATTTATTAATTAAATTATAATTTATAGAATTAGAACAATAATGTATAATAACCTTTTAATTTATTATTTGTGGGTATTTTTCATTTACGAGTCTTATAAATACTAGCTAATAAATACTACTTTTTTTCCAGAGTAGCCATAATTAGCAATTTGTAATCTTTAATTTGCTTAAATGAGAGTTATTTAGCGTGCGTTCATTTTCAGCATTTTATAACTTTTAATTTATTAAAGAAAAGCAATCTCTCAATAAATTCAATAATTTTAAAAGATGTAAAACTATATTTGAGTTAAAATGATTATTTAAAAGTTCGTATCTCTTTACCCTATAAAATCAAAAGTTGAATATTTTGACTGAACATCAGGTCTTTTAATGATTTACAGTATTACAGGATATGACATAATGACAGTGTAGAACATATTACTACCGTATATAACAGGATAGCAAAAACTATTTTTATATTAAAATTTAAGTGGAACTTTCTGACCGTGAATTCGCAACAATTGGAAGCAATTCTACAGTATTGGGTGAACATATTGTTGAGCAAATTACAAAATAAAAATGAGTAATACAAGTCCATTGAACAAATTAGTTGTTAGAGTTAAGGTATATTAAAGACTTGTTACGCATAAAACTTTCCGGAGAAATTTGTTTAGCATTTTTTAATTAATTTACTTAATTAAAATATTGTGCATTTCTGATATTTAAATTTAACCCCAATAACGTACAATAAGCCAATTAATATTTAAACAATATTAAATTTTTAGCTACAATGTGTTCACCGAATTCTGACAAACACTATATAAGTTAGTCAAACTTTGGTGGTTATTTTAAAAAAAATAGTTTTCTGTGAAAATGAGTTATGCAATAATCTAAATTGTGTTAATTTTATTCTAACGATACTAAATCAATAATTAAGAAGTTTGACCTGTACTGTACTTTACTGGATAGTGATGCTAGAAATCAAAAACTAAACCGTCGAAGGATGTATTCCAAATTTAAAATAAATAATAAGAATAATCGCTGATGAACAGGTATTATACCAAAGATACGATATTAATTCAATAAAAGATGGTCAGCCAAATAATATTAAAATCCTTTAAAAATGAAATCAATATTGTTTCTGATGAAAATCAATATTTAATATTTGGACAATAAAATTTTAAAAATTTTACAGTTAACTATTAATGTCAATCTTAAATTTTTATACTCATAAAAAACCATTTTAAATTTATTAATTTACATAAAATTTAATTTAAAGAATTTTGCTTTAAATTTCAAATTCATATCATTAAATTTGCTTAACTTAATTCGACCAGAATTTTAAATCTAAACTGTTAAGAAACTAGTCGTTAAAAAAATTATTCGAATATCTTAGTGACAATAATATTATTATTTTATTTGTGGTGCATTTATAGACTGACCACACTATTGAGGAAAACTAGATATTTACTTAAAAGCTACAGATATAATATGGATTTAAACTGGTCCCTAACAAAAATACATTGAGATGGTAATATTTTTCGATGAAATTGCACTGAACAGCAAGCATAAAACTGGACAATCCATTTGGAAATGGACGCTGTGGTCAGTCTATACATTACACCAGTTTTAAACTTTAAAACTTATGAACCTCTAATCTGCAAATTTGAAAAATAAATTTTAACTGAAATTGACTCAAAAAATTAGTTTATTATTTCAATTAATTTAATTTTATAGTTTTTAAGTTTCAATATAATAATAAATTGCTTAATTTTTCTTAATATCAAAACAAAATTTACTTATAGTTCAATTAACCTAATTTTTTAAGTAAGATAGCGCTGAAATTGATTTATCACTTCAAGGTAGAGGTTAATAAATTCTTAGTGGCACATCACTGTTAACTATAGCAAGTTATGCAATGATATTTTATACTTTCTCAAAAACCTGGGGCAAGAAATTTATGCTTCTTTATTTTTCAATGTTATTTCCTGTTGTAGTAGACATGTTACGCGAAAAAAAACAGTCTGAATAGTATGCCATAATAATATTCAGACATTATAATGATAAATTGAATTAAAATTATGTAGTTTTTTGTTTGTAAAATTGAATCTATTAGAACAGTAATTTATTGATATCGCAATGAAAAAAATCGAGTGAAAGTTTATTGCATAGATTACTCGTCAGCTGCAGTAATAGTCACACGTTCCCTTAAAACAAAATAAGATTATCTGACCCCAAAATTTAACAATTATTCTATTACTAGTAAATAATTATTAATAGCCGAATCAATGTGTTGATCACTTTTTTTTTGCGCTTATAAAAGTGATTTCCTATGTGTTCTCGATTTTATTTGATTTGATTTCAAATAATATTAAAAACACTGATGAAAAACTTATTTGTGAGTTAAGTTATTCCATATTCAAATATAAAATTACGTTCTGTGAGTAAATATTTGATTACGAACTTGAATTGTGTTCATAACTTCTTAATCAATTTATTATGAGCTGATCTTTTCGATTAGAATATAATAGTGATTAATACGAGACTTTTGCAAAAAATAGTTGAGAACATTTTTATTTAGCTTGTGTTTAAAATTAGTTCGCGGATATTTTTTTCGCTGTAAGTTTGCCCAAAATTTGTTCCGCAATTATCACAAAAAAGTCGCACTCAAGATGATTATCAAAATTTGCTTTTAGTTCTGAATAACCGAAAAAAATAAGAAATAATAAAAAAAACTTTCTTAATTGATTTTTATTAAGTTTATTACTGTTATAGTCATTATTTATAATTTCTAATGTATACCATGATATGAGAAACTTTTACGATTCGAAATAACACATTCATTTTTTTAATAAGCAATCATGAAAAAAACACTCTATTGTTTTTTATTTATTTATTTAGGATTTTATAAATGGCAACAATGAAAACCATAATTTAACCAAAGTTAACCAAAGTTGAATGTAACTGCAAAGTTAACAAAAATAATTGCGCAGTTGCGCCAAACGAACAGTACTCCCACCGCATATCGTTAACTATAGAATTTGTTTCTATTGCACTCCACTATAATTGTATTCAATAGTGATTTGAGTACTTTTGAGCTTCAATTTACACATACATAGACTACACACTCGACCAAAACCGGCTTTCAATATAAAGATGCGTTTCTCTAAGACTCAACTCAACTCAACTGAAATATATGATTAGCATATATCAGTAACGCTCCCTATTAATCGCGATACTTAATTAAGGGAATGTCAAAACTTATTGTTTAAGGAATTGTTAAGTGATCGATAGATAGCGCTTCAATCGATTATGTTATGCCGATAATTATAGTGTAGTGCGCCTCTAAAAGCCTGTTTTTAGCTGCCAGTCATTTAAGTGTCGGTTGTGTTAGACGTACACTGCATTTACAGCCCATAACCATGTCTATGCTTAAGCTTAACCAAACCAAAATTTTGTTCAACTTTTCTTCTAATAATATTATATTTTTCTCAATACTTGGTAACGAAAAAATTTATAGTAAAACCCATTGAACGATGTTTTGATTATTGTTGATGTGAACTGTCGGAACTGTTGTAAGTTAGTGGTGATTATACGCACAAATGTTTTCAAACACCGCTCATTCACTCGTAATAATACAATCATTGCGAACTAATTCACTGTTTAACCACACATTCTCATTGTTTTGTACGCCACTGTTTTTTTACCAGTGAAACACTTCTTTATAAGTAAAACAAAGAGGCGTTTGTTATTGTTATTTGGTTCGCATTAGTAGTGATTGATTTCTTAAATATTTGTTTGATTTGTGAATATCTATCGCAACATTATTTATTATTTGATTTGACATGTGTTGTGTTATGTTGTTTTGTTTCGATATTCGTTTTTTTTTGTTTATAAATCGTAAATTATTCTGATTAGCAAAAAGTGATTTTCATAGCACTCAAAAACAAATGAACTGAAATGTCTTCTCAAGAGTTATTAGCGATTCAACAGAGGCTTAAGAGGACAATAATGGATCATCAGGTTTGTGTATACTCACACTTCACTTCACTTTCTATTATAATAAGCGCTGTTATTTTATGCCTTTCCGTTTGCCTATAAAATTTTGTTTGTTAGGCAAAACAATACGGCAAATATGCTCATCATTATTGCACCAAATATTTTTTGTGACCACAAGTTTTTTTAATTAAATAAATCTATTCAGTAAAGGCATGTAAATTTTTTCGCCGATTAACTAAATAATGAATTTATTCGCGACAATGAAAAGCTGCCTTCAATTGATCTATAAAATGAATTTTATGAATTTTTTAGTTACATTAATACATTATATTATAACAGTTATTTTTTAATTTTTAAACTACATTTAGTAAAACTATGTATGTGTATGTGTTTTTATAAATGTTTGAATAATTCAATTGTTAGGTTGACATAGAGTTAGACACACTAACATCGGTGTCTTCGACGTCAAGTACGTCGACAACAAAGAACCAATTGAAGGATCGCGTACGAACGGCATCGCAGGCTCTACAAGACGGTGATTACGTGAGTGCCATCAAACTATACAAAGAGGCACTGAAATTAGACGAAAACAATTACGTGCTGTACGGCAACCGTTCGGCCGCTTACTGTCGTATTGGAAAATTTACGCGAGCGCTGCGCGACGCTATTAAAGCGCGAGAGTTAAACCCTAATTGGAGTAAAGCTTACTACAGACAGGGAATAGCGTTACAGGTAAATGTTAAGCCGAAAACATTTATTATATACGTTTCTTATCTTTATTTCGCTATATTTTTTGTTTGTTTTTCTCCATATAATCATTTATATATTCGTTATACAGCGCAGTTAATACTTAAACGCTTATTTTTTAGTAAAATGCTTTTTTTGCGCCACAATTTTTTCGCCCCTCGTTTTTTGCTCCTTAATTATACCTTAATTGCCAGCGATTATTGATGTGAAAATAGTTCTGCTTTTTTTCTATCATTCAAAATTCTAGCGCATTTCGATTGCTCTGAATTAAAGGCAAAAATGATTTTTTTGTGCGAAATCAAAAAAATTGTTTCGTGCAAAGTTAAACTTTTACCTTGAAAAATATTTTTCGATAACAAAAGACTATATGAAAAAATTTAGAAAATAATTCTAAAGAGGAATACTTTTCTTTTATTCGCAGCAAAGAGAGAGTGAGAAAGAAAGAAAGAAAGAAAGATGTATCTAAACTATATTAACGACAGCTTAACTATTTTAAGGTCTTTAGTACTGCGTTAATAAGGGTTCAGCAGATAGCAAATAGCAAATATACACAGTAAATAACTTATACCTTACATATATATATACACACATACACACTGTATATGCGAAGAATAGCTCGTGCGGCGGTACTAATGATTTTAACATTTTACATACTATTCATTGTATGGCGAGAACTTCTGTGAAACGTATTTTTAAAAGTGGTTGAGCGTTATTTTCTTCAAAAGTTTATTGTCAATACTAGTATTATTATGGTCATGTCATGATCGCGGAGAGAGAGAGAGAGAGAGAGAGAGAGAGAGAGAGAGAGAGACGTATTTTAAAAAACGAGTTGAGCAAACTTCTCGCAAAGAAAAAAGTTTGCATTAAAAAATGATCTGTGAACCCAAAAAAGGTTAGGAGAAGTTTTCTCTTTTTTTCGAAAGTATGCAATTGAATTGAATGCAGTAATGACCCGAATGTCTCGCAAAACGCGATTAGATTTTTTTTTCTAATAATGTATTTTTTCGAGAGAGTGTTGTTATTCACAATTTTATCAAAAATATTTTGTGATATTTCTAGAATTCTAATACAATATTCGCAGAAATTAAAAACCTTACAGCCATAAGAGTGTTTTTTTAATACATTTATGTTATGGCAAACTTCGCTTAAAACCAGTTGTTTTTGAAATCTTTTAATTTTTGGTTTTTTAATTAAGTAAAAGTTTTTTGTATATTAAATTTTAATTATGTAAAGTAAAAGTTTTTTTATATTAAATTTTAATTATGTAATATATAATTAAATTTTTAATGTATGTTTTATTACTTGTCATTTTACATATCGTTTAATTCTTTTCGATGTACTCCACAGAACAAATTTCAGATATAAAATTCGTATTTTAGTTAGTGATAAAATACTCATCGTATCATCGTATTTTATTTTTTAATTAATAAAATATCATTAGCTGCACGAATAAAAAACGTTAATATTGACAAAATACGTTATCGATAAACCTTAAATTATCTAACTTTATAATATTATTTATTTATTTATTTTTGCTTTTCTCAATTCTTACTGTTGACTATTAAAAAAATTCTATACGAATTAGACAACGTAACACTAGATATTTAGTGAGAAAAGAAGAGTGGTAACAATTTTCCATACATAGTGTTTGTTATGCCGTTAGTGTTTGTAAACGATATCAGATTTCGTTTGGATATTAGAAAATCAAAAATATTTTCGTTTTCCGTTTTGAAACTGGCAGCTTGTGTTTACTATATTATTTACATAACGTTTTTCTCATACCAAATATGATTGTAATATATGCGGATAGAAATATTTTCGTTGTATAACTGAATATGTTATGTTATGCGCACTATTATTACCATTTAATATTTTGAAGCATTTGATTTAATTATATCAAAAAATTTTGTAAAAAAGATTTTAGCGTCATTTAAATTAAACGAGCATTATTTCGGGAGAAACGTTAAAATCGTTTGTATCGCAAAAGATGTATGATTTCTTTTAAAAAAGTTTGAATAATTTATTTAAATGTTGTCACTATTTTGATCGCGAAACACGTCGCACAACACAATTAATGCTAAACAGACATGAAAAAGGAACATAAAGATTGACACAAGAAAACAATAAAATATGCAAAATAAAACAAATTTATCAAACTATTAGACTCTTTTCTCGCAAACTCTTGACATTAAGCTGTATTGTTATAGCCTTTTTAATAGGGTTTCGAACATAAGAGATCGCACAGAAAAAAAAACTTTTAACAAATCAAATAAAAAAAGTTTCGAGAAAACATTTATACGTTAATAATTGAGTTTTTTTTGTTACTTTTTAAAAACTGCGAGAATAGGTTTGACTTATAAGTAGCAGATGGTTTATCGCCATAGATCTAGACTGTGACCATAAATCTTGTGCGCACACAATGATAATTATCAAATAAGCATAAATCACTAGTTTTCCCAAGTTTTTTTGAATGTGGTAAAACACTAACCACACTGAACGCGAGTTTGCGTATGCATATGGGCTTGAATTTTAAATTAACAATTTATTTGATTTTTTTCTTCTTCTCTCATCGTTTTCTCCGATGATCTGCTCATAAAATTGCCTCTTTTAATAAATATAAATTTCTAGAGACAGAATGTGGTAAGTGTGTGTACCGAAGAAAAAGAAGTCGTATCTATAGAAAAATATAGTGAAAACTTTTATCACAGACGATTTTTATTTTGTTTTGTTTGCGAGTTGTGATTCGCGTAATTACGAGCGCAACCAAAACCGGGCAAAAAATTTGCTTAATTTATTCGCGGAACGGATTATCTGAGATCTCGATCTTATATAATATATATAAAAAGAAACCTATCATTTTCGTTCCCTTCTGTGCGCTTTATTTATACGTTCAACAAACGAAAATGATTACTGCGTGCTAAACATATTTATTGTGATTTTATTACTAATAAATAAGCGAAAACTACTTTAATGCCCAAAAGGACAATCTCTTATAAAGATTTATAAAGATCATCACTATTTTGTTTGATAATATATTTTGTCATGTGTGCGCTAAGCTGTTCGCTTCGCTCTCGCACTCACTCTAACATCGCAATCAATTTTCTATCGCATTTAATCACACATTCTTTTCGCAGAAAAAGCAGAATTCAATTAAAAGCGCGTTTTCCTCTTCGCGTTTCTCTTCGTGTGGCAGCAGCTGCTGCTCGTTAAAGCTTTTATTTATTTCCTTATTTTATTGTGATTATTATTAATTTCTTTGCTCGCACATCGCTTTCTTGTCTTGTCTTGTGTCTATAAATTTGAAAAGAAAATCTAATGCCTGTTTAAAAATCTATTAAAGTGTTTGGGCCGACACAGTGACGCGTTAGCGGCGTTCGCGTCAGGTCTGGCACAGGACAGTAAATCAGTGCAACTGCTATCTGGTTTCGTGTCGACCGCAATGAAGTCACCGCTACGCGCAACACTGGAGCCAACCTATTGTCAATTGCAAGTAATGAACTTTGATAAATCACCGTTTGTGATCACTTCAGTGGTTGGTCAGGAGTTACTCGCGGCGGGACACTACGCGGCGGCCGTTGTGGTGCTCGAGTCATCGCTTAAGATCGGTTCGTGTTCACTCAAATTGAGAGGTTCGGTATTTTCTGCGCTCAGTTCCGCGTATTGGGCACTGAATAATTTAGAAAAAGCCATCAGTTATATGCAACAAGACTTACAGGTTAGAGATTACTATTTCGGGCTCAAAACTCTCGCATCCAATTAAGTGCAACTCTTTTTTTAGTGCCCAGAAAAGAGCACATATTTCCCTGCAATTATTACTATTACTGGCGTGTGTTTTTTTAATTCTCCTCTATATTTCATTTTTTTATTCGCAGGCGATTTTTTATTGCACTTTTATTTCGCTGCGATTCAAAAACATCAATAGAGAGGTGGGGAAACAAAAAAGTTAATGTTTAATGTTTTCTTCCTCTTAACATATATATCACATTAAAAAAATAATATCACTTTATTTATTCCTGTATTGCATACTTTTATCAGCGAGAAATGAATGATGAGAAATGTTTATTTTAAAAACTTTTTTTTGCTTAACCCATAACTGATAGATGAGATTTTTTTATGTAATACTGTTTTTTTAATCAGTAAAAATGTGAATCTAAATTACAGTGAATTCGATTCGCTAAACCTTTTTATCGCATATTTTTTTACGGTTGTTTGTTATTTTAATTTTGTTGGAAAAGCCTAAAATTCTTCTCTCTCTTCTCTTCTCTTTCTTTTTGATATGATCTGAATTAATATTTCAGTGTAAATTTTATTTCATTATTCATGCCTCAAATTAGACAAAGAGGGGGTGTGTTGACAATACATGTCAAGATATTATTGGTAGGATATCCCGCACCCACTTCTCCTTCTTCTTCTTGGAAAATTTTCCTGTATATTTATCGCGAACCGTATTATTTGACTCATGTTGACTTTTTTTGTTCAAAAGATTAATCTCTATCAGGTTTCTATTTTTTTCTGGTTTAACTTATGGGGATTCGAAGTTATTTGTAGGAAATTTATTTTTTTTTGAAGCAAATTTATTTGGCCAAAACACAACACTACAGTAACTGTCGTGCGTATGATACGAGTTTAGTTAATACAAGATTTAGAAACACAGATAAAATATAGATTATTAATAATGGTCTCGAGTTGTGCATAATTTAGCATTAGATTTAAACACTATATCGAACCACTTATTAAAATAAAGAAACACTGATACTAAGCAACAAAAAAATCTGAGGATGAGATATCAAATCGTCATACTCTGCGGTAGAAAAATAAAGGAATGTTAAGACAAAAATTTACCGTAAAATTATTGCGTAAACTCTTTTCAAGATCAGCGGTCGAGAAAAAATGTGAATACACTCTCATGTTATACCATTTAGAAGAGAAAAAAACATTATACTCATAACTAATCTCTAAATTCATAATTCTATAATAAATCATTTATTTTATCATTAAAACCGCGTATATATGCGTTTGAACAGCGAAGTTATGAAAAGAAAAATGAAAATAAAACTCTGAATGTGAGCGATGAATCAAAATAGAGTCAATTTATTATACGCTTTACGGTCCGTATATCTATGCGTTATACGCGAGTCATTGTTTCGGTATTGTGTGATACATAAACTTATATTTTTGGTGTACTGTGTATTGTGTTTAGAGATGTTTCTTGCGAATCACAAGTCGGCATCATCTGTAAAGTTCAGAATACTTTTCTGTGTGATTTAAAACTATTTCCTTAAATTCCATTTACTTTTATCTTGATTTTATAGTGAATTCAATTGTGAGTTTTTTTCTCTCGCTTATCCGTTGAGTTGCGCGCAACTGTGTGTGTAATTCATAGTTTTTCTCGTATCCTTGAGTTCGTCCTCCAATTTTTTCCCCGACAAACATCATATCTTATTATCTTCTTAAAAGTATTATAGCTTTCATGCTCTTCACAAACAATGCGCCCGACGTCTCCTTTCATTTCGCATAATTGAAAAATACAGTATACATTCGCCTAATTATATCGATATACAATACAACACTAACTTAACTCCCCTTTGCTTATTCTATTACTCCTTAAAAGATCGCTCGCTTCAATCATATATTTTTTTCTGAGCAAAGCATAATTGTTTGTTTGTAAAAATGATTACTTTTTCAATTAACGTAAAGGTGGCGAAATCATTAGGCGATAGCTTAGGCGAATGTCGCGCTCACGGTAACCTCGGATCCGCATATTTCGCGAAATGTAATTACAAAGAGGCATTAGCGTCGCACAGATATCAACTGGTATTAGCGATGAAGGCAGAGCACACACCGCAAGCCGCGTTAGCGTTAACATCGCTGGGACACGTATACTCCGCTATCGGTGATATTAACAATGCATTAGCTAGTCATAAACAATGTCTTCAACTGGTGAGACAAACCGGTGATCCACTGGCGGAGGCGCGAGAGATAGGGAATGTTGGCGCCGCTTACCTGGCAGCTGGACATTTCGAGGAAGCCATCGAGTGTCACACTGAACACGTCAAGTTAGCCAAATTGTTGGGCAATAAAGCCGAAGAAGCGAGGGCTTACTCTAATTTAGGTGTGAATTTAAATATACATTTATACTGTAACAACATTATTCACTAGATTTATCATTTATTTTTTAAATACAAGTATTTGTCAATGAAAAGATTAGTTTCTTGAACTTTAGTATTGAATGTGATATGAATTATTTATTAATTTCTGTGTATTGAAGTAATATTCTTGACTGTATCGATCGAATCAGGGTCAGCACATCACTATCGGCGTAACTACGAACAGGCCATACAATTTCACGAACAGGTGCTGCGAATTTCGCAAGAAATAGGCGACCGAACGATTGAGGCGAAAGCGTTTGCCGGACTCGGACACGCGTCGCGGTGTATGGGAGACTTGATTCAAGCGAAGAGATGGCACGAGCGACAGCTCGACATCGCTCTGGTCATGAAAGATAAATTAGGTGAAGCTCGAGCGTGCTCTAATCTCGGCATTGTCTACCAATTATTAGGTTATTATTTTCATTATTATTTTCACTACCATTTAGATTTATTTTATTTATATTTGTTATGTTTTAATTATTTTTTCATTATTTCTAAAATTTTTGCGGTTCTGTTTCTAAAGTTTAAAAATAAATTTAGCCAATTGTTTCCATTAGTTAAGTAAATTTATTAAACTTAAGTTCTATACATTTTAATTACTTTCTTCGCGCTGAGAGCTCATGTTAATTATTTCAATTTCCCGCAAAGTTCAAGACTTAAGCGTAAATTTGATATAAACGTTAGTTTGAGTATTCTTTTCACTTTGGAACAAGATTTTCAATAAATTTATAAAACGGTTAAATTTTTCTAAGTAAAACTATTTTATAATCATGATTATACTTTTGAATTTATTATTTTTTTCTTTTTGTTTGCAAAATTATCTAAACTTAGTAGAAATTAATATTAGCTATATTTTTACCAATAATATTACAAAATTTATCCAGTGATAAACAAATAAAAACTTAACTGCAATTCATTTTTTATTATAAACATCCAAAGTGAACATATCTTAAATAAAAATCTATAAGATTGTATTACAGGATCGTTAAAATAATGATAAAACTACAGAGAGATATTAGAGATATTATTATTTATTCAAGTTCTTAAGATAAATACAGTATTAATTGTTGCAGTAATTAAATCCCAGATAAATGTTATTTTAATTAAAAAACCACTTGTTTTTTATTATTTTTCCTTTTGACGAAATGTTAATCTAATTTTAAAGCTTATTATATTAAACTTGTTTGACTGGAGATAACATAATCTTTATGACTGCAATATCTTTCGAGTTGTTGTGTATTACATTCTATTTTGCTATTTTTAGAATTATTTAAATGGTTTAATGTTTGCAACTGATTTAATATGTATCTTAGAAATTAAGTTGAATGCAAAGTACTTCAAATTTAAACACAATTCAATTCACTCTATCTATAGGTGACTATGACGGAGCGTTGAAGCTTCACTGGTGTCACTTAACGATATCGAAACTGTTGAACGATTCTGCGGGAATGGGTCGCGCGTATGGCAATATCGGTAACGCCTACTCTTCTCTCAGACAATACGAGGACGCCATTAAGTATCACAAGCAAGAGTTGCAGATATCTAAAGAAGTTCACGATCGCGGAGCGGAGGCGTCAACGCACGGCAATCTGGCGGTCGCTTATCAGGCGCTCAGTATGTTTGATGTGGCGCTCACTCATTATCATCTTCACCTAAATGTGGCCAAAGAGATGAAAGATTGCAACAGTGAGGCGTGCGCTCTCTGCAACTTAGGTATGTTGTCTACAATGTATTCGTTTTTTTCAATTAGAATATTATATGCTAATTTAAACTGAGACTACAACTGTAAATTTTTGAAATTCATGAAATTTATGCATGGGTTTGATTACTAGTTTCAATCGACCGAGGGATTTATTTATTTTTCATTTTAAATCACTTTTCAATCAATTTTAACTAAACTATTAGAATTTGATCTAATTTTAATGCGATGCATAACATATTATTTATTTTTCTTTGGCTATTTTTTATTTTTTTTAACTAGTAATAGTAAGTTGAAAGCTCTTTACATTAGAATTTCCTTATTAAGGAAGCGAAAAGAACTTTCAGATGTAAATAACTTTTAATCTATATTATGTCCACTTTTTGCAGGCAATTATCACTCGTCTCGTAACGAATTCGAGAAAGCGATTTCATACTACGACCAATACTTGGAACTCACCCAAAGTATTGGCGACCAAACCAGTGAAGCAAAGGCGTGTCATTTTTTAGGATACGCGTACTATAATCTCGACAATTATCAAAAAGCTATCGAATACCACGAAAGAGATTTGGAGATATCGAAAGAAACGCAGGACAGAGTTAATATGGGACGCGCTTATTGTAACCTCGGTTGGTTTTTTGTATTTTTTTCCTTTCAATTTAGTGTTTGTATGAAAACTTTTTTAACATTTATATTGTTTACTAATATTTAGGCTTAGCTCACTCGGCGTTAGGCAACTATAAAGAAGCGCTCGAAAGTCAAAAGTATTTTCTCTGTACGAGTCAAGGAAATGCTGGCAACAAACTTCGCGCGATGTCTAATATTGGCGATGTGTTGCTTCTAATGGACGAGACGAGTGACGCGACGAAGATGTTTGAGAAACAGTTGTCGTTAGCGCGAAACACCGGTAATGCCATGAATGAGGCAAACGCTCTGAGATCACTCGGTAATTGTCAGAAAAGTAACGCCAATTATGACAAAGCGATACTGTATTGTAAGAAAGAGATAATGCTTAGGCAGTCATGCGGTGATATTAATGGAGAAGTGGACGCTTTCGGTAAAATTTAGACTTATATCGCAGAACAGTATTTTTTACACAATTTTCCAAACTTCAGGAAATTTAGGCGAAATTTATCTCAAGTGTAACAACTATTCATCAGCGCTCGAGTACTTTATGGATCAATTAGACAAAAGTGGACAAGTGGTTAACGACGGCAATAAATGTCGGATTATAGCGTTAGATAATGTGGCCACAACTCTGACAGCGATGTCTCACTACGACGAAGCGATCGGCTATTTTAAACAAGAATTGGAGTTATTATCGCACAGTGAAACGTCAATTAAGTCACTAAAAGAGAGAACAGCGCGAACTCATTGTAATATTGGAAAGTGCTATCACTCTCTCAATCACTACGAAGAAGCGATTAAGTGTTACTTGAATTTTCTCTCATTCAGTGATTGTTCTATTAGTGATCAAGAAATGGCGTACGAATCACTTGGAAAGTGTTATCATTTAGTGAATAATAATAATATATCACAATAAAAATTTGATTATTTTTAAAATTATTAACGTTAAAGATTTTTTTTAAGTTTCGTTAAAGATATATACCAGTAATCAAGTTTAAATTTTAAATTAATTATTTGGCAACTAATTTTACTCGACATTTTGTGAATTTGTTTAAAAAAGTGATCTTAAATATCAAAATACCAATTATGTTTAATTAATTCGTAATAATTGAGCGATTATAACGCGGTTGCGGTTTAGCCTTAATTCTATGTACAGACTGTAACTATAAATATTGCCTATGTTTTACCACATCTCCCGCTATTAATCATTTTGTTACTATAATTCATAACATTAACCGTACTGTACAGCGATGTTTTAAGCCATATTTTTTACCCATGGTTTTTGTGCCGTATTTTGTCACATTACTACAAAAGTTTTTAATAAATTTTAATATATTAAGTGAACAAAAATTATTAAATTAGAATGTTTTTTTGTAACGGTATGTTATAATTAAACTGATTATAATAAACTAAAACAATAAATAAGAATATATCTTATATTGTTGTTATAATGATATGAATTATGAATACACTTAAACCGAGTTCACACTATCGCTATCAAACTCCAAATGTCTGTCTGTTGTGATTTTTTTATTTTTCTTGAGTTTCTTTTGATTTGGTTGCGTCATAAACTTTATGTTCGGTGATGCCATGCGTTTCTTATTGCCGTCCGGATCATCGCTCGCTGGTTGTGCCGGAAGTCCTTTCTTTAGTTTTCTATACTTAATAATCGATAGCATTAGAAACATAAACGTGTCGATAAAACCGAGAACAGCAGCGAATATAAACCATCCGCCGCGCGTTGACACTAAAATCGATGCTATAAAGTACTGAATGCCCCAAATCGGATAAAACACGCACTCGATTACCAGCCACGGAATCTTGGGAAATGTTTCCACGATATGAAGAATATAGCATACCAGCGTAAATGATTCGACTAAGAACGCGATCACAGCGATAACCAAGAAATAATACTGTGCACAACATGTCAGTGCATTTGTCTTAGTTTTCGATTCAATTGATGGCGTTGGTTCAAAAATTGCGGTGTCGTCTTGAAGTTGACTGTTTCGCTTATTTTTAATACATTCACCCAAACACATAATAATTATGATCACTAATGTTGTTAATAATATGAAAATCTGTTTGCAAGCGGCACAGCTTTTCAGCACTAAACAATCGCAATGAACCAATCGGAACAGCGATTCGCTTCTACTGCTCGAACTCGTGGACGGACTGCGAAAATCTCTGGGAATGAATCGCGTCAGTATATTATTACCAGTATGATCGCGGTCTTCGGAGTCGGGCTCTGAATCCGAATCAGATCTCTCTTTTTTAACGTGTTTCTCGTCAGCATTCGCCGAATGCTTTGACGCGTGACTCGAAGATTTTTCGGTAAACGATTTTTTTGTCATATCGTTGTTGCCATAAAACCGTTGTATGAAATGTCGGAAAAATAAATTTTATCTGTATCTGTATAACTATATAATATTTATTTAAATTTTTATCACAAATTAAGTTTTGAGCGAATTTATTGCACGAGAAAATAACTGCCAATTATTGTTGCCAATAATAAGCTTTTTTTAACGTAAAAGTTAACAAATGAGAAAAGTATTGAACAGTCAATTGAAAATATATTAATCTCTTTGAACAATGAATGAGTTAATTAATTAACGTATTATCGCGCCATACTCGTGCGCGAGTAAAGTGAAATTTTTCCAACTCACTATACTCGCGCAAAAAGTTTTTATTTAGTAAAACGTCTAGAGAATTGAATATAATTTTTACAACTATAATGCTATTTTCAAAAATTCTATTTTTTTTGCGCGAGTAAGCATTTTATTTAGGGAGTAAAATTTTTGTCTTACTCACGCGCGCGTGTAAAGTGAATTTGGGGGTAAAAATTCATCCATTTTCGCCATACTCGCGCGCGCGAGTATTGCGCGATAATACGTTAGAAAAGCCTGAATTTATGATAAATTTTATCTGATATAAAAATTGTGGATTAATTATAAAACTTGTTAATATAAAAATTATCCACAGAAAAGTTTAGTAACTTATAAACTTTGTAGAGAATTATAATCTAATATCACATTTTTTCTGTATGAGTAATAAAATTAGTTGACAGACATTTGAGAATCGGAACAATTTCCATCTAAAAACCATTTTGGCAGTAAATTATTGGTCGCTAATTTTGTACTTTTAATAATGCGATCGCCTTTTCGGTAATAAATTTTGTAAATATCGCTGTCAGTCGCGTCTTTGAGCAAATCAGTGATAAAATCGAGAAATCTATTCACAAAATCATAACACTTCTCAATATTCCAACTGAACATTTCATTATCCGGCAGTTCTTCAGTCTTGAGTTTAACAAACTCTTGAAGACAATCGTCGCGATCTCGCATACCAATCAGCGTGTAATCAATGTTCGCCACAACGCAATGACAAAACCAGTTCAACAGCTTATTTCTATACTTGAAAGACTTCGATGACTTGATTTCCACTTGACTGCCGTCTTCATCGATAGCGTCCACTTCGCTCATCAGCAGTAAACGATGCGAACCTATTTTTAACAATCATTTTAAAGCGATTCTTTTATCTTACATTTTTCGATAGTTAATAAAAAAATTCTCGTTAACTAATAATAAAATAATTATTTACCAAACGTTGATTCGTAAACCGAGAAATACTTTTCGTACTCATTTAAAACCATATTCTGATGCGAAACAGACTCATCACTACTAATGGATCCGTTATTAGTGATCAGTGAAGTAATTTTCGACGAAAAATATGGTCCGAGATCTGTGCAGCCATTGCTCGATCGCTGACGATCGCCGCTACCATTGTTTGATCGGTGGGATGTGTTCAACTCGTATTGCATCGCCTCATTCTGTCTCACTTTGTTCATGAATATGAGGTCACGATGTTTGCACACCAGTATAGCCCACGTCTCCACTTTGTATGGCGTCATCAGCAGTGACGTGAACAGACCGCCGAACGACGCGAACTGTGGCATCGTTTCCATCGATCGATTCGCAATTACGCGCGATTTGTTCATCCATGTCAGGAAGTATTGCCACTTTTTTATCTTATAATCTCTATAGTCTTCAATTAAAATCGATTCGTTTAATCCTATTTAAAAAAAGCATTAAACAAACAAACGAACCATTAAAATTTATTTGCATTTCTCTCAATCTTTTCTCACCATCTTTCAGATTAATATTTCGTTTGGCAATCTGTTCGTAATCGTTGCGATCAGTTAACGCCAATGAGTTCGGCTCCACATTCGAGTCGCAGTACTTTTTATTGGCATCGATGCGAAAACATCCCAATTCGCTGTGATTCGTGAAGCGCAACAAACTTCGCTGCTCATCGCTTGTGTCCATATTTTTGTTGTTGTCATACAAATACAAAATTTTATTGCAATACAATGGTTTATCTCCAGAGCGTTGATCACCGCGTTTGTTATCGCTTCGATCGTTGCAATTATTTGTGTTCGTTTGCTCGCTCTTAATGGTCACCATTTCGTGTTGATTATTAAAACACCAAACTTCAGCCTTACTTCCCATTATCTCTGCGTGTGTGTCGCGAAACTATGATACTAGCAGTTAATTCGGCATTTAGTTTGACTCGATTGGTTGTGCACAGCAATAATGCGTTCAATACGCGCTATTAATATCAAACTATTCGTCAGACGTAATCAATAAAGAGCGGATTTTCGCATAAAAACATATAAAAGAATAAAAAGAATAAATTGAGGAAAATTAGATAAAAGAATA
>JAQIVF010000294.1:0-25842 GCA_034698365.1 Steganacarus magnus
GCCTGAGCGGGCGTAGTCTCGCTTAAGTCTTCTCTAAGAGCAGAAGCAAATTATTATTATTGCGTTCAAAATTTATAACGTCTTTCTTATAATCTCATAACCAGTTTTTATAACGTGATTTAAGATCTGAGAAGAGTTCAATCAATTAGTTTTACTTCTCACGAAATTTATTTGTGATAATTAACTAAATTCATGAAATAATCGAAACATTTTTGTCATTATTTAATTCATTTATATTTTATTGTATTATTATACTGTGCGACACGTGTTATTAAAAATTACATTTCAAATTAACAGTTTGTGCAAATTATTTTGAGCGTCGTTGACCTCATTTTCGGTAGTGTCCACACCACTATATTACAGTATAATATAAGACGAGATTACGTCTAGCGTGTGCCTAAATCGAGACACAAGTTGTCACAGTAAAGCGCTTAAATCATCTAAGATTAGCAGTAAAAGAGTCTAATATAAGATGATTTTATGTCTAATGTGACACGAATGCGAGCCACCAGTAGTCACAATTAAGCGCTTAAGTCATCTTCAAAATAGTAGAAAAACTGTCTAATATAAGACGAGATTACACCTAAGTGTGAGAAAAGAGTGAGATCTCAAATAGTCACAGATTAGTTAATAACAAGTCTAATATTAGTCAGCGTTCGATCTAAAGTGTTACACTTTATTTGAATTTTAGACTTACTAATATAAGATCGGTCACATAGTAAAATAAGATGAATCACACACTAAAATCACTTAGTGAGCATCACGTCTAAAATACATATTTTAGACGAACTTTATGCTAATATAAGATGACATGGCCCTAGATTTTTTTAGTGTGTAGTTCTAAATGTTTGTATAATATATTTCTTAATGATTTCGTTTTGCATGACTTGACTTCAATTATAAAAATTTTAATGTTCCGAAAAAACAAAATTGTCCATTAAAAACAAATTTTTGGGCTTAAAACAATTAATTTGCTGATTTACTGTCTTGGTTTCTTATTTCTATGCCATTATGGCTGCACAGACCCGAAAAACGGGCATTCAGTACGTATCAATCAAGTCTACTCAAGTAAAAACGTATTTTTTTTAAAGCTCGAATAATTTTAAATCAAAGTAGAAAAATATTATCTGATTCTTCTATATCTAATTTCCTGTGTCTAACTGATTGTCTAACTAATATCTGACTCTTTTAAATTTTTTCGAATAAAAATAATTAAAATCCTGAATTTTTAACAAGTAGATAAAAATACGCACATTTTAAGAATTTCATCAATGAATATCGATATGAAATATAAATTAGTTTTTTTAAATATCTAGACTTCGAACCATGGTTACACAAACTTCAAACCACTAGGGGGGGTTTGCCACAAAATTTCTTGAGGGGGTGTCAAACTCATCGGATTTAAACGACCATTTTTTCTTATTTTGGTCAAAAATTATAGGGGTCTCAAAAACTCATCGAATTTAAACGACAATTTTTCAAATCTCGATTTTTCGGGGAGGGGGTTGTCAAGTTTTCCGGATTTTCTAGGGGGGGTCCAGACCCAGACAAGACCCCCCACTGTGTAACTATGCTTCGAACTATAAAGAAATATAAAAATAATTATATAAAAACGTTATTTATTGTATGAAATTTGGTTATTTTGTATTTATTTAATAAATTTGATTGTAGACCTTTAAACTTATTTATTGTGACAATTTGTGAGTGAGTTTTTAAATCACTAATCACTGGAAACAACTATTATTATCAATTATTTCGCGTATACGTTATACAGTTATTTTAAATGATGGAAAAAGAATTGAATTTAATAGCGACTGAGGCGTAAGTGTTTCACCAAAATATTCAAAAGTGATATATGTTTATTTTACCGCAATTTGTTTTTTTAGCATTAATCATCCTAAAATAAGCGGATATTTGTGCGCAGATGACAATGGATTGTGTCTAATAGGTTAGCGATCATAATATCATATCAGTTATAAGATGATGACTCATTAGATTCTATTATATGAAAATGAATGCAGCAAAGGGTGAGGCGAACGAGAAGAGCAGTGGTCCGATAGCGACGATCGCGCAGTTGGCTAACAGACTCGATAATGGAAAATCACCAGTCATTTACATTGAATCTGATAAAAGGTATGTTTCGCTCACCAAATGTTTGTATGTGTTGTGAACTCACCTTCATATCAATCAATTTTTGTGTTTATAACTTAATACTGCTTTCAATATTAATGGCGAGTTTTCTCTCTATTTTATTTGGCAGCAAAATTCTAATTAAATCGAAAGACAAAATTACGACCGCTCTCTATAAAACTTCATAACTGTTTTTATTAGTATAAATAAATTTTCAATAAGTATTTTTTATTAAAAAAATTAAGTAAGAGTTTTGTAACGTAAGACTAGTTGTAAACTATTAATAAGATTACTGTTATTATTATTATTATTATTACTCAAAAAACTTCAAATTGTAACAATTATTATTATTATTATATTATTAATTATAACCAGAAAATCTATTTTATAATAAAATGACAAAATAGAGTACAGAGTTATATGTTATGAGATTCTTCTGGTGATTAATATTTGATTAGTTTGGCACATGTTGTCTATTATTACCTATTATTTTAGTTTTTTTAAGTGATATTAATTATTAATGAGTGCTTCCTTTTTAATAACAACTAAAACTATACAATTAAAAATTTATTGCATCATCAATACGTAGTGTTAATGTTATGCTTGACAGTTGCGATAATGATTAGATCTCGATTCAATAAACTGCAAATGATTCATCATTTGTTCGTTCAAATCGTCGATTATTTTTTGATAATCCTTGAGTCGGCTCTCGTTGTCATTAAATCCGTCTTCAATTTCTATTTGGAAAGTTTCGAACAAATTTAATAAAAGCTTGTGTTAGCAATTAAATAATAAATGCCTTGTAATGTTCCGAGTTTTGCGTTTGCATTCTCGGCTAACTTTTTCGCTCTCTCTCTCAAACTCTCTGCCCTTTCCTTAACAGCTCCGCTCGCACTCGCTTTGTCCTCCAACTGACGACTCGCTTCATCGAACTTGCGCTCCAACTCTCGCGCGTCCTATTGTTTGTTAATCGACATGAATTACATACAAAGTTTTCTATATAAAGTATGATCGCTCGCATACCTGATCCACATTTTCTGCATCTTTTCCCGCTCTTTGCGCTTCCGTTTCAGCTTTTCTTATGTCGAGTTCATTCCTTGTGTAGGATTTTTGTAGTTCTTCTAAGCGTGACTGCAATTCAGCAATTCCTGTGCTTGCTTTGTCAGCATTAGCTGACGCCTCTTCCGTCTCGCTCTCTATCTATAATATTACAAGTTATTATGTTTTAGTAACAATATTATTTGATTGTTTGATTTACTTGAGTCAAATCACCAGTCGCTCCATTAATGTCACCGTTAGCCTTAGCGATAGCGGCCTCAGCTTTTCGTTGAGCGTCTGCCGCCTCTCTTAAAGCGTTCTTTACTTCCTCTGCCTGTCCAAGAATACCATCTGCGCGAATCCTATTTTATAACAGAAAATATAGTAATTATCGATTTGAAATAGAAAATGAGTGTAAATACTTTGCTCGATCTGCTCTTTCCTTTAGACGATTAGCGTTTGCTAAATCTCCCGCTGTTTCCATTAGAATTTTAGTGATATCTGTTAAGCCTCTAATTGTATCATTAATTTGTTGCGCCAGTTCTTGAATTTGTTCGGGTTTTAGCGATATCTCTAATTGCAAGCATTCCTCTGCGAGAACACGTATTTCCGCGGGTCGTGACGCCTCTTCCCTCAAAAATTCCTCAATTCTGTCGAGTAAATCTTGAACCTCTACCGAAGTTTCCTCCGATGTATTTTTAGCTGTTATCGCTCTCTCATATGCTGCCTTTGCTTCTCTCAGAGCCTCATCAGACTTTTGTCTGGCCTCTATAATTCGAGTCAATTCGTCTCTAGCCTTCATCTCTTTTTCTCGAACAGCACTGTCCGACTTATTCGCTAAATCGAGCGCATTATCCGCTTTAGTGGTCGCGCCCTGTGTGCAACTCAATCCGCCACACTTATTACAACCCGCGCCTCCGCATAGATTGTCGCACGACGACACGGTTGCGCGTCCGTCGCAAACCAGTTCATTAATATTAGGTATTCTGCCCTCTAATCCGGCAATTTGTCGCCCTATTTCTCCCAGCGCTGCCTCATTGTCGTTATAGGAAGCGTTATACCTTCCTGTCACCTGTTCTAAAAGTCTTTCGGTTGATCTTCGTTTATGTTCGGACGCATACACGATCGGTACGGTATCCCTAATTCGTTGCTCGCTTGCTTTACTTCTGCGTTGCGCGTCCTTTGTTATATTGAACGCTCCCTCAACATTCGCCTCTTGCAACGCAGTGGCGTTTTCTTTTAACGCTTCCGCTTGAAACTGAAGTCCTTGAGATTTTCGCCTCAAATCAGTGAGATTTAGATTCGCTCGTATTATACGATCGTTAATATTTGACATATGATTCTCGAAACCTGTTAATATATTTTGAGTTTCGGTCAGATTTCGTCGCACCTGTTCGATCATTTCTCCAATAGTGGACACATCAGCGTCCGTCACATTCTGTCCTTCGAGGATAGCTTCGATCTCATTGAGATTATTTTCGATTTCATTAAACTCATTAGTATACGCTCCAGAAGTTCCCGTCTGTTTAAGAATTTTCGCTTTTTCTATTAAACTCAAAGTGTGCTCTTTTAATGTGGTTAATATCGCGTCCCAATTGTCAAAACATTCGCCACACGGTTCGCAATGAGGAGCTCTTCCCGTATAGCCACGAGCGCATCGGTCACAGCGCGGACCCGATATGCCATCAATGCATACACAGCTTCCATCCTTTTTGTGACACTGAAGAGTTGACGATCCGCTCGGATTGCATTCACATTCTAATTGATATTATTCATTCAAATAATTAATAACTCAATTTATAATTGATTTTTTTTTAAAAAAAGTATAACAATTAATGAAAAATATTTTTGCTGCTGAATTTAAAGTTTTTATATACTATAGTTATATCATATTTTTAAATAAATCGCAAAGTAAACCATATTAACAAATTGCAAATTAAAATACAATGTAATAAATATTCTCAACATTATTATGCACATCTCATTAAAGTAAAGTAAAATAAACTTAATTCCTTAAAATATTGAATTCAATAATGAACAATAATGCTGAGTAAATTTATATTAATACTGCATTCATTAATATTTTTTCATTAAAAATTTATACATCATATGCTTATCTAAAATCTACCAGTCGTATGTAAACGCATAAAAAATTAAAGTTTATGGAGTATTTTAGTATTGATTCGGTTATGTGAGTATATGCGAACTTACGATGGCATTGAAATCTCGGATCTCCCCAAAAGTTAGGCTGACACTCATTGCATTGACGACCTCCATGTCCAGGCTTGCAGTGACACTGGCCATCAAATTCATTACATTTCAGATTATACGCTCCCAATGGATCGCAATCACAAGCCTCACATCCCTCTCCACTCGCTATTTTCCAATGATTGATTGCGCATCGATCGCACGCTTTGCCCACAACATTAGGCAGACACGGACACTGACCCGTGATTTGATCGCAGAAACCCACGGCTTGATTGGTGCCTAAAGGATTGCACACACACTCAGCGCACTGCTGTCTAGTGGCGTCTCCCCAATATCCGGCCACGCATTGCTCGCACTTCGGGCCTCCAGTATTATACAGACATTTCAAACATTCACCCGTTCTAGTGTCACAATTTCCGAGTTGGGATATATCAATATTATTACTGCATTCACATTGACGGCACTCACCGCCGGGCACTGCAGCCTCACCCCAATAGTTATTGTCACACCTGTCACACCTTTCGCCCGTATATCCTATTTTGCAGCGACAAATCACATTCTTAGTTCGTGGGTCGAGATCGCACGTATCGGCGTGAGTCATTCCACTTCCGGAGATTCCTGGACACGGACACTCTCGGCATGGAATCGATACCTCATTCACCAACTGTGGACTTCCATAATAGCCTCGTTCGCATCGCTCGCACTGCGGACCTGTAGTATAGTCGCGACAATTGATGCAAACTCCCGTTTTTGAGTCGCATAAGTCCGTGTGTCCATTACAGTCACAGCGTTGACAGTTCGGATAATTCCAGAATCCGGGCTGACATTCGTCGCATTGTCTGCCATAAGTTCCAGGACGGCATTTGCATTGTCCCGTCTGTGGGTCGCAATGGTTGTCGAGTGAACCAATGCTATGACAATCACACGCTAAAAAATAAATTCATATGAGTATTCATTTGATTAACACAAATAAATTCGGTTTTCAATCACTCATTTAAATAATATCACACTTATAATCAAATATTAGTTATTGCTATTAAGCTTATCTTATACATATTTATGATAATTTTATGGCGTTTTATAAAATCACGAATGATAGCCATCGCTGAGAACACAATAACTGCTGGAAGCTCTATGCGAAAAAACTTATTATCTCAAACCATAAAATATTAACCATACGTTTACATCCTTCTGGACTAAAACCATAATATCCTGCTTTGCAACGCTCGCATTGACGTCCATCAACATTGGCTCTACACTGACAAGAACCGCCCAAGTTATTGCATGCTGCGCTTATAGAACCAGTTGGATCGCAATTACATGCTATATCGAAATATTAGTTTAATTTTCAGTGGAACACAATTGATCACAGTTACTCACTAACCATATGCACCGCCAAATACGTAAAAGCCTACGCTGTAAAGGTATTTGCGACAAAACTCTATTGGATCCACGGGTCGCGACACTGAATAATACGCGGAACCACAACGAAATCTCTCAAACTCTTGCTTCTTATGTATGTTAATTGGAGTTCCCTTAAAGAATGGAATATTATCTATTCTTGGAATTATGGCGATCTGAAAATATAAACCAAATACAATATAATAAAAATAATGTTTAATAATTATTATCTTACGGAATCAATAAGTATAGATGCTGTTTCTCTATCAACCGTTTTATCGTATTGATTAATTTGGAGATGGATTTTGTATGGTTTTCCTCTCTCTAGACATATGTTATCTGCCACTACGTATCTCTCAGTTGATGGCAGTGAGATAACTCTAGTATCGTCTTGAGGTACGCTTGCATTGCAAGCACCGCGTGGATCCACAGGATATGGTCGCTCTAAAATTACTTTCACTTCTTCCCATTTTCCTGGTAATTGTGGCTCATATCGAACAACAATATCGTAATCAAGAGTTTCGGGCACATCAGTGACATCAAAATCGATGGTCGATCCCGGAAAAGCGCGCACAAAGCCAAGTCCAGTCCACGTGGCGGTGCGATCTCCGTATGGCTCTCTAGGAACCAATTTCGCGTCGGTAGATATGGTTGACAGTTCCGCTTCGTAGACTAAGTAATCCAAAAATGGAGCGAAATAACTTTGATCCGGTACTTCGCAACGCCTTCCAGTGACGTGAGGCCTGCAATTGCATTGACCAGTAGTTATATCGCAACTGCTATCATAAGCACCTCCGAGATCGCAATCACACGCTTTACAGCCCTCTTCGTCCGCATTTAAGCCATAATAGTCTGTCTGCAATAAATGTTAATTCAATAATAGTGATAACTATAAATTTAAATTCACTTACGGAGCAAGCGTTACAATCGCGTCCGATTACGTTGCGTTTGCAAACACATTCGCCTGTATTTACATTACATCCTAAATTTCCAACTGTTCCGAACTGATTGCATGTGCACGCTATTGTCAATTAAAATTATAAACATTTTTTGACAGTTATTTGTTAGGTTTTATATACCTTCACATCCCTCTGGATTGGATTCAACAAAATTCCAAAATCCAGCCACACATCGGTCGCAACGCCTTCCCTCTACATTTATCTTGCAGTGACATTTTCCAGCCTCTAATCCAGCGGTAGTCTCTGTATGACTGTCGCATATGGCGTCTTCAAGCGAACCACGAGGATCGCAATCACACGCTGCATTCAATTTGCATGATTAATAAAAGTATGCGTAAATTATACTTAACGTCTTGACTTACGTTGACAGACATATGGATCTTCAATACGTCTTCCAGGATCGCGATAGAAGTAAAGCTTACACTGTTCGCAATTTTTTCCCATAGTGTTGTGTTGACACTCATCGCATACACCGCCACTCGAGTTACCGGTCGCTTCGAACACCGCTGGATCGAAGTGACATCGTGTCGCGTGATTGTTGCAGTTACACACTGTAACAGTTAACAGTCGTCAAATTAAAATAATGCTATCACAATATATTATTAAACTGATAATACTTTTGCAAGCATTGGTCTGTCGACCAATCGCTGGTTTCCAATGAAGATCATTATAAAAGTCTTCGCATTGTTCACAATTGAGTCCTTTAGTGTAATGAGTACATTCACACTTTCCATAAACCATGTCGGGAATGGTTTCCTGACCACTCTCTGCAATACATCTGCTGGCGTGACCATAACAAGAACAACTTCCTCTTACAACCATATCATATATTGAGTAATAATATTTTTCCTTAATCTCTTCTCGATTATCTAACAAATTATCTCCAAGATTGTGTAATTTAGTAAAATTAATTCTTAAGTTTGTCATTTTAAGTAAGTTTTGCACTTCAGGGCTGTAAGGGTCGTCAATCCTTATGTTTGGCGGCAATACCCTGAAGATGACTTCTCCCTCAGTGGAAGGCTCGACACCCGAGTAATGGGAATCACACACCACATCACTTATTTTCTGTCGCGGACCGATCAGAACGCCTGGGAAAGAGTCGGCGCAGTCGTACGCGAAGTACTGGTACACATTCCAGGTTCGACCAAAGTCGTGAGATCTTTCGATGAGCATCGCTGATGGACGAAACGTTTTAAATGTGATGATCAGATGAGTGAAGTGAAACTCTGCCTCTAAATCGAATTGAATGCTGACGTGTTCCACGCCATTCTCTGCCTGCCACCACGTCTGCTTCCGTTTACGACCGATTCTATTATAGTTACACACATCTTAAACATATGTTATTAAAGGTATTCATATAAATCTATAGTGAATCGTTAACCTCGACACTACATTTTCTACGGCGTGATAAAGTCGAGCGTTGTTTTTATTTAATGGCCGCGAATCACAGTAAAAACATTTTTTTCTTTCTTTGAGATGACTGACTATGCAATATCGTTCCATCTTTTTGAGACCACATGTCGAACTCGCCGATAGTTTATCCTCGCGACCAATCAACAGATTACCGGTTGCGGGATAACACGCTTGCAGTTCATCACAGCGTCCGCTACCGTATATCGCTGTTTGATAAACAATTATTAATCAATTATTGTTTATAATAAAAGGCATTAGTAATAACTAGTATTAGTGGTATATAAGTGTGATATTTTTTTGTAACAACGCGTGATCGAAACTCTTTTGATTTTGATTGGTATCATTGTCTACCAATGGGGCGATGGGTAACAACATGTTCTGTTTCGTGCTCTATCTTCGAAGACACGGTCGTTCCATCGAGATCTGGATCATACTCTCTGGTTCTATTAGTAGACCAGTGCCACGTTCTGTTATACCATAATAACGGTGTTTGTACTCTTTGGCCATTGATCACCGAAGTATGGCCTGTGGCTGTGCTAACATTCTGTCTGCGAGAGTGATAAGTATACGTTCCTCCTCTATATTCAGTGCTCGATTGATTATTCAACAATGCGTCGATTGAGGATGATATCGAACTTCTCGATGGAACGGGTGATTGCGTGTCCAATGATGTGTTATACAGAGATTGATATGGACGACGATAAGAGGTTCGTCTAATTGTAGTATTTTTATACGTTGTTGGATACAAGCGATTTGTAGTGTTTTGACGTGAGTATACTGTTCGGGTATACGTGGGCTGTTGTGGAGAAGATTGAGACTGCGATTGACGAGCAGAAGTAGTCGTCACTGTGTGCCCAAAATAAATATATCAGTAATACAATCGTGACATAAGTTTATTTACTCGTGTTTATGCTGTTTACCTCGTCTCCTACCGGTCCAATCAAAACCGGAAGAACCACTTGGTCTTTGTAGACCATCGCCATCGTCTTTGTTAATATCAAAGTAAGATCCATCAACAATCGGTGGCTCATTAACATCTCCCGGTTTGTTATTGCCTTTTATATATATATACATACATATCCATTAACAAATGTGCTTCTGTTAAAGGTTCAGAAGATATACCATCACCAGTTGGTTAAAAGATCCGAATATCACGTGAATTGTTATTTTAAAGTTGTCAGAGTTTTAAAGTTAGTTTAAGAGTTTTCAGTTCCGCCACCAATCAATTAGAGAATCACTTACCCTTTAATATTAATTTATTTAATTGCTGTTAACGTGTGTTAGGCTTCTGTTATTTGAAAGTTTTTTTTGTCGTTTTCGGTTAGAGTTTTTGGTCAGTACTGTTTAGTTTGTGTGATTAGTAAATGTTGGCGAGTTTTCCAATTTAGTTCAATTAAATTGAGATTTTATTTTCCAAAAATTTGTTAATTTGTTTTTTTTAAATATAAATTCTATACATTTAGATTTATGTTAATTTAATGTTAAATGTTTAAAATTAATGTAATGTATCCAGAAAAAATTTTAAGCAAAATTTTAGCATAAAAGTTTTTATTAAACACTTTTTTATGTTAATAATTATTGTTATTCAACAGATATAATATAAATTTAAAGAAAAAATTAAAAAGATATTAAGAAGATTCAAAGGCTAAGTATAAATCTTAAAATTTTTCTGCATCACATATAATGATTCACAATTATTTAAACATTGTTTCGAAAATATTAGAAAATACATCTATTATAATAATATTATTTTTGACCTGAAACTAGAATTATACTACAAACGAATAAAATTTACAAGAAATGACTACTTATTAGATCTCAAGTTTCTAATCAAACTTATTTTAGTGCCACCAGATTTTATGGTCAAAATAATAAACTCAACATAAATGTTACGAACATTTTCCAGATGTCAAGTCATATAGTTTAACTCAGACATGACATGGAAACTTTGGATTATCTGGCGACACTAAAATTTTTTGATTACATAATCGCTGGGTAACTTAGAAAAAATAATGTATGTCACTCACCAGATCTGTCATCTTCGAATCTTCTATCATCTCGATATCTTATCCTTTGTTGACATGAAATAACTAAAAAAAATCAATTTAAATTATTACTGTATTACTATTAACTTAAAATTGATGTTTTATTTTTTAATATTGTTATGGTTATAGCGAAAAGTGTAAGTCTTACTACGAAAAAATTACCATTGCTATAAAAATTATATTAACGATTATATTGCGGCACAACCTTTATCATAAAACATAGAAGTTCACAGTCCAATAATTTTTTTTTGATTTCTCATAATTTAAAAATAACTGTTTTGCGGAACACATCGGACTTCAGAATCAATATTTAATAAATTATTAATATTTATTTGGAGATTTACAAGTTGGCACACTTACAAGATATACTGACAGTAAAACAAATCACGAAATACGATATGAGATGTGTACAGATTGTTCTAATTTACTTCGCCAAATATATTTATCATAAAATATTTTTATGTAAGTTGGTTTGAAAATTATTGTATTTCGTTAATTAATAATTAATGAATAATCACAATTAAGTTAGTTATCATATTTTAAATCGTTAGAAAGCAATAAATTCCTAAAAAAGTACTAGTAATAAACGAATGCAAAATGTGTCAATAAATTTCTTTGTGCAAATTGAAAACAGATAACTTTTTTGGTTTAATTAATTTCTAATCAATTCAGATCAGTTATGTTTAAAAATAGTATTGGTTTTGCGTTTTGACATTTATACCTAAGAAAATCTGATAATGTTTTAAATTTCATCAATTTTCCAAAATATTTCATTCACAGTGATAAGGCATAGGCCTTTCATCGTATAGAACAAAGGCATCAAAAGTATTCATTTACAACAATAATATTAAAATAGAATATTTTTTATTATACTTAAGTTTTAAGTTAGGTTATCGCGTGAGTGGTAAGCTTTGTAAGCTATTGTATTGTTATAGCTATTATTGCTTTAATTCAATTTTTTACAATAATAATTACTGAATTTGTTGTACTGTATGCAAACCCGTAAAAGTTATTTAAAATCATAAACTAACTCTAACTCGTAAGAGAATGTTATTTTAAAAATCCAAACAAGTGGCCTAAATAATTAAAAATTCATTAAAGCTAATATTTTTTTCAGGGTTAAACTTATGCAATACCAAAGCCTTATGTGGATAATAAAATTTAAGCATTATTTTCTATAGTTTATTAATGTAAGATTTAAAGAAGCGAGAAATATAGATACTTAAATTCAGTATTGTTTCTATTTCTAGAGCTGGGAGCAGATGCGGTTCAAACAGGAATAGATATAAATTTATGAAAATATTTTATGAATTTTGCTGACGCGGATTATAATAGATTGATTGCGTTGAATATTTTTTTGATAGGTTCATTATTAATTGCTAAATTTGATCATAATCATCAATTATCCGCAAACTAGTATTTTACTAATTAATTAATAATAAAATAATATGCAGTGTATATACAATATCTATCGTGAATAATAAAACAGTCAATAATGAAACTCTTTAATGATATTATATAGTATGTACTAATTACTTATTAGCAATAAGCATATACCGGTTACTCTTTTTTTTAACATTTAACTATTTTTTTGTTTTGATTTCTCATAGCATTTATTTGCGTCAAACTAAAAGTAAAGCAAGCAATCCAATAATAAATCCTAAATGTTGTTTTTTAACCGTCTGCGCGATTCTTAGTTTTCACTCTAAATATTTTCATTCGCATTTCGTCTACTATAGGCTTAAAATGAATTTGGATAATTACTTTGAACAAAGTTGAATATTACCAGTAGATTATCCTTGAGGAAAGAGGATTACCGCCAAAATTATAACTGCGAATGGGATTGAGGGTTATTTAAAAAAATTTGCATATATATTTGAATGGGGTATCATTAAACTGAATTTCGAAAGTTTGTGGACATAATATTGAATGCCTAAGAATTCTGTAATATATTTGATATTAAAATTTATTTTAGGAAAAAAATCAAAACATATTTCACAAATCTATGAAATATTTTTAAAAATATGCATCTATTACTCAAAAATTACCATTAAATTATTTAGTGTAGCCATTCAGCTAAAAAAATCGCAGTAAATTATTAAAAAATTAATTATAAAATTTGCAACGAGTGAAAAAAACATTACTTTAAAAATCTTCGTTAAAAATCTCATTTTTATTAAAAAAAAGTTAAGCCACAACTTAATTATGGCGCGCGAACACAGTTATTAGCGGTTGACAATATTTAGGCAACAATTTTAAAGCAACGCATCATTAAGCTTACGAGTAACGATCTAAAAATACCATCTTCTGGTTGTGCAATAGGAGTGCGACTATTTTTAAATTTTTGGGAATTTTCGCTGATTTTCAATTCTCTTAATAATACAGAACATACACGTTCCTAATATGAAAGAGTTGAAATCGCATAGTTTTTTTTGAAAATTATACGTTATTTTAGAGAAATACTCGATTAAATAATGAACTCTTTCGGAAAATAAAAAACAACAATCTTTATTATTAACGTTCTATGAAAATAAAATTGGATTTTTTCTTTCTTTGGAAATAAATTATTATTTTTATTAAAAAATTTTTTTATTATACCAAATAATGATGAAAAATCTTTAATAACAATGTATATCAATAGTTACAATTAAATTAACAATAATCATAATCAGATAATAACAACAACAATACAATCACAATATATATTTTTGTGAAATATTTGCATTTGAAAAACACGTTATAAAAAGAACATATTTAAATGAGCTAAAAATATATCAATGAATTTATCATTTGTTAGTGTATTTATTAGATAAGCATAATCATATAGCGATAAAATTTTTTTAGAGTGCAAACCACTAGCAATACTCGTTTTTTCACTTAATAATACAGAAAAAATCTTGCGTGGCCTTAAGGCTTCGTGTGGGAGGCATTGAAAACATGTAATTTAACTGTTAAGCTAACATATACTCTCGCTATTTGCCGCTTCCTTAAACATGTACACGTTGTTTAGCGCTGGACATATGGTTTTTGTAACGCTTAACACAGCGCTTATAGTAGTGACCACAACGCGCAAACTTATTGCATATTCAAGGATATTAATGAAATTATCGAATTATTAATTTGCTTGTTAGCAATAAAGCCTTCAATAAGTTCCTTCCTTCCGCACAAAAGTTACCGTTAAAAGTTTTGTATTAAAAAAATACTACTTTAGCGAAACAACTAAAACTTATATTAAACTTATAAACGTAGAAAACATGTAACATAATAAACGAAATTTCTATGCATTAAAACTTTTTCAAATAAATGTTTTGTTCAAAAAAGTATGGTTATTCAAGTTAAATGAAAGTCTTGTTATAAAAAAATTTTCTCATTCAATTGCAAGTTAATAACATTTGACATTAACAACACTTAAACAAAAAAGAGAAAAATAAACAAATAATTATAAAACATAGCAAAGTGTGTGAATCAGAGTAAAGTTAATATTTGAAGGCACTTAAAGTTTATATACATTGTATATTATGATATACTGTTCTCGTATATAAAAAAATAGTATTATAAACTGAGTAAATATTAACTTACATTCGAATGATGAAAAATACAATATGCATAATAATGTAGTCAAATGGATATGAGCAGACATTACAGTTGAAAAAATAAAATGTTTGAATATCAACTATAGAACCACTCCCAAAATACAAGAAGCCATGAACTATCAACACCAGAGCTAACTCTAATGCGGGACAGAACGTTGAGCCTTAAATGCGTTCTCACTTGTGGGGACAAACGCTTTAGTTATACAGAGCAGTCTAAGCTTATGAGAGTTATGCTGATATACTACTGATCGTAAATGGGATGGCATTGAGAGGCACTAACATCAGAGGCAATGCAATTGCAAGGCGCTATTGGATATGCACTTTATTAACACACACATGCTATCTCTATATGGAATGGTCTAAAACGTGGGAACTTTTAATATGAATTTTTTTAAGCAAAATAAATGTTTTCACTTCAAAAAATGTTTTAACAGATAAATGATATGCGAATTTAATCTTTAATTGACATTTGTTCCCATTTGCAACGATTCGTATCTATAAGCAAAAAAATGTATAGATTTATAAACACCAGAATGCAATGATTTATTATAATAAATTTTATTTTTGAGACAAACTTCAAAACATTTAAATCACATACTCAGCTATTAATGTCTCGTTTTCTTGCATGGCATTCCAAATCGCACGCGTACTCTCACGTAGACTTGTGAGTCTAAACACAAATAAACATTTAGTGGAATAAGTAATTTAAAATATAGTGATTTATAAGTTCTAATTAATCTCATATTTTAATTTATAACTCACTCTTGAGCAACAATATGCGGAAGCTTTGCCATTATTTCGGTATCAAACTCTACTGGAATGTTATGGCCAATGGAATACGAAGGTATTTCTGTTTGAGAATTATGCGATGCTTTCGTTAAAATACTTTGCCATATCTTTCTATGATCTTCTTTAACCTACAAAAGTGATAAGTTATAAACGTACTTTCAATACATTATTACATCTATTAGTTTCCACTTATGATAAAATTGTATCAAATTTATTTCGATTTATTAACGTTTTCATTACAACCATAAATACTGGTTGTTATAGGAGTAAAAAATGTAGTATTAAAATTCATAAATCGTCACAAATTGACGGCAATTATAAAAGAATAATAACGTTTGCTTTGTGAATGAAACGCCGACTTTGTTTTGGTGCAACTCTTATAAAAACTAAACTCAGATATCAGGCAGTGTATGATTACAACAAATTAAAAGTTTTTTGTTATCACACAACTTTTTTTTATAAAGTGCTGACTCGTCAGTTTTTAGTGTTAGTTATTTTCGTTAACATAAGTAAAAATAAATATTCTATAAAATATAAACATTAGAAATTTTTTTAAAATTTCGCCAAAAAAAGTTTTTTTTAAATTATCATTAGTTTATTTAGAGATTTTATGATGCTTTTGTTAGGATACTCTAAAAAAATTAATCCAAAAACATATCTTACTTTTTTAATGGATGCTTGCACAGCATCGCAGTCAGCTTTAAAAGTGGTCAATTCTTTAAGCAAACATCTCGACTGAACGATCGCCACTTGAGCACCACTAATCAATCAATTAATGAACCAAAAATTTTAACATTCAAAATAATTTTTAAAAATAAATTAAATAACTTACGAGTACCAGTCCTCTAACTTTTCAGCGATTATATTAATAGCTGGGCAGCACTCTTTCAGTAAAAGATCTCCTAATTTTTTGCAATTGTTGTCGAGTTTTATTCTGAACACAAATCGGCAAATATATGTTAAATATACAATTTAGGATTAAATATACCGTCACTCACTTTTCCAATTGATGTAACTGTTCCTCATTGTATGAAAGCGCTAGAAATTATATAGAGATTAAATAAGTAAAAAAGAAAATAAACATTAACAGAACAAACCTCTCGATTGTTTATCTTTGTGCAAAGTTTGCCAACTTTCGCGAATTTTGCTGCAATAATATTTAGATTTTGCCTGTGCGCTCAAAATGTTACCACTTAACGACTCTTTGGCCCACGAATCGTTCAAATTCTTTACTTTCTCAACCATACTATTTGATAAACCGCTCCAATTTTGGAGAAGCTAATTATAGACCAATGTTAATGTAATTATTGATCTTTTATTTTATTTACCATATAATTGTTAATACCTTATCAAAGAGCTGCGCCGGCTGTTCGTCTATTTTAAAGTCAATATCAAGTGAAAGCGCTAAGATTAATCGCTCCAAGTATGTATTCCTAGAAAATTATTAGCGTCATTATTAAAATCATTAGAATTCCTAAAGTTCATTATTGTGTACAATAAAATACTGTGTATTTAATTTAAACATAGATATTTTCAAAGCCAAATCTCATAAGTACGAGTAATATTTCGTATAAAATAACAGAAATACAAAATCAAAAAATTACTTACATCTCAGTTAAATAATCTAATTGATATTGCAGTGAATTAACGAGATGAAGGCATGCCTGTTGCTTCTCTGATAAGAGTTTCACATTTCCATCTATAAATGACCTGATATAAGAAATTACAACAAAAAATCAAAAAAAAAATAGAATGAATAAAAATATAAATATATACGGTATACGCGTTTCGGTAATAAATTCAATTTACATCACATAATAAGGAGTAGAGTTTGCGAGCTTATGGTGAAACACGCATTTTTCTACACTTCTTTGGATTGAGTACGCCATTGAGGCGCAAACTTTCGACAACTGAGCGTCTTGTTCGCAGTTAGCAGTGGTAGACATGTCCGGGAATTTTATTGAAGTCACTGTTTGAGTGGCTTTTATTTTAGTTGAATCTGAATTAAGTAGAAGTAATGGAGATTCAGTAGTGGTCAGCAAATCTGTCACTACAGTACTATCGCACACTATTTGCTTATTCCATATTATCAGTTGGCTATTAATCGGCAATTTGTTCAAATTTTCCACACGATTTTTGATGTCACTTACACTAAATAATTAGAAATTAGAATAAAAATTAAAATAATTCAAATTACTAATATTACTCATAAATACTTTTCGCTTGAATGGCAGTAGAAAAGAATTTCCGACAAATTATTTACATAAAATATATGAATTGTTTTATGAGACAAAATATTTGTGACACTTTTGAAAAACTTTTCGAATGACCACATACGTGTCGCATCGCATTCCAAAAGACCAGCCAATAGTTGCGTAACGAATGGCTGAACAGAGCTGTTTAATTTAACATTTTATGTAAAAATAATAAACATAAAAGTAATGGTAGTCTAGAGAAAAATGGCAATACTTTGTAACGTTAAAAAATATATAAAATACCTGCTAAGTAGACATGATTTTGGCAAATTTCTGCTCCATTCTATTTCCCCGTTTTCGGTGTGTTGAATGCCAGATATAATTCCAGATGCCTTTTCGGTGGTTATTTTAAACCTTAAATGTTCATTTTCAAAAAATTTAAGACTTTTGTTTAAATAAATGTTTGGTAAAGAAATTAATTCAATATTCTCACATCGTTTCCTTATTCTTTCGTCCACCAAATGGTCTGAATGGTAGAGAACCGGTTGCGATGTGAAACAGTGTCACACCAATACTCCATAAATCGACGTTAGCTTTGAACGATTTTCCAGCAGATTTACGAAGAACTGCTCTCTCATACATATCTGGATGCTATTATTAAAACAACACAATTGCAAAACAAATCATTGATTAATACGATGCGTTACAATACCAGATACTCCTCAGTGCCATATAAAGACATGAACTGCTGGTCGTCCTCCAACTCTCGTGCGGCACCGAAATCAGTCAACTTGTAAATAGAGGTTCCGTCCTCTGATACAAACTTCATTATATTTCCGGGCTTCAAATCGCGATGTATTATATTCATATCACGCAAGTGCTTCATTCCGGCTGCTAATTATTGCAAACTAATTATAGAAATCAATTTTGGCCATAGAAATATAAAAACTAATAATCGATACCTAGATGTTCGAGAACCAGAAGAAACTCTCTTTCCTCGAGACCGTAACAATTGACGGGATCGTCAAGAATATTGAAAAGACTGCCACCCGTACACAACTCCATTATTAATACTTTATGGTGCGTATCATTCTAATTGTGCATCAATTCATTAATTCAATTCAATTTGTGCGCTCATTCTATAATCATTTAGTATACCTCTTCTTCGATTGCCAGAAGTTTCACGATATTCTTGTGATTAACTTTTTTCAAAACCTCGAACTCTCTCTTCTGAACCTCGTATGGCCTCATATGACTCAAGTGATTGAATGACTTGACGGCAACCGAATCACCGGTCAGTTTGTGCAGACCAGCGAACACCGCACCCGTCGCTCCCTTACCCAACACTGCTGACGTGTTCCAGATATAGTTCGGCGAATTTCGTAAGTAAGACATTGTCATAAATATGCTTTGAGTTTGATCTTCGTTTTAAATCTCAGTAATGAGTCATCTCATCGTCGCTCATATGATAGTTATCTGTCACTCAATTACGTCTATAAATGTTTTATTCAAAACACGTGATGCAATAAGTCGTAGTCTAACGTTAGAATTATTTCAAACTAAACTGCAATTAAAAATTCCCAAATAGTTTTCTACATATTATAATGTGACTGAAAAAACCGTAAAACCGTAACTATCGCGCAATCATTTTTTAGCGATTATTTGTGTGAATATTTTTCAATTTGTTAACAAAATTAATAATAAAAATTTAACGAAAAAGCGGCTCTTTTGTTCAAATACTCAATGATATAAATGATTTGTATGAAACAGATTGTTTTTACCGGTCTCTTTTAGACAATATTCTAAGCAAAGACCTGTAATGAAGCCCTGGGGTTGTTGACCCGTTCAGTGAACACCACAATCCTGATCGGATTTAATTAAACGACACGATAATTAAACAAAAGATATTTTTATTAAAAAAGCACACAAAAACTAAAATAAAATAATTAAAAATATGCCTTAATAGGAGGAGTGATGGGATAAGAATGACAAAAACCTAACGGTTTTTTACAATTATATAATTATAAGGGGGTATGGGATGGCGCTTACCACATGAGGTGATCATCGCGACCATTGACCCAATCAGAGTGAGAACAAATCACCTCATTGTCTCTGAAGAGGCTTTAGGCCTAAAGTGTGAACTCTTATTAGGCTTTTACAATTTTTCGAAGTTAACACTTCAAGGCTAATGCCTGTATGGAGTTGTTTGCATTATATAAGGCATTAATACAGATATAAAAACTTATAAAAGTTATAAAAAAAATAATTTTAAAAATTTCTGACGCTTACGCGTGTGGTGACCTCGCGTCACTTCATCCTCCCCCACTTAAGAACTCGTCGTCCCGATGAGTTCGGGCCACTTCTATTTCGGGAACTTCAGTGTCCAAGAATTCACGATTCGATAGCGGAAAGTGGACCGGTAACAGTGAACCGTTATGAGATCAAAAGCGTGACAAGACTACGAAGTGTTGAGTTATCGCCTTTGCTATGTCGTCGATCGTCTTTTCGCCCGCCTGACATCTATCTTCATTCGGTTTGCTTCCCCGCGTCCTCTCTTGAATATTGCAAGTGTTAAAGTCAGTGTATATTCGGGTCGGCATCCATACGAGAGAAAGCGAATCTCTCTAATTGTTCGAGTTATTTCTCGAGTGAAATCGGGTGTTAGCCACACTTTATCCTTTAAATGGATAAAGGAGTGTCATTTCCTCCTCTGATCGACGTAACCAGTCTTTAAATTGTACGCCAGTGCGCAAATATCAGTCGCTACTTTTGGCTTCGGTTTCAGCTGTATCTTGAAGTCAGTCCCAAATTTGTCCTCCTTTTTGACGTCGAAAGCTCGCAGCTTCGTCTGTGTGACAATTGTCATGGTGTTGGTGGTGGAAGTGGTGGTAATATGCCCACGAATTCCTCGTCAGATGGCTGATCTAATATAAGTTTTCGTCCAACTTCGTCGACGATCTCATGATGTTTGTTTGTAACTAAAGTTTCAGATGACAACAATCCTTTTGAATCGGTACGCGGCGGTGTCTGTAGCCCAGTATTTGAAAAATAGTCCTCCATGCCCGAATGGACTGGTAGCGCTCTCGGACGATGTTTCCGTGAACGCTTTTTACGTTCTTCACCCATCGGTGGTGGCGACGTTGATCTTCGTTTACCAATATTGCACAAATAAAACAAAATTGGTGAAAACTGAAACTTTAGATGAGTTGACACTCATGTAATGATAACTGAAAAGTTTTATAAAACTTGATGAAGTGGATGTCTAAAAAACATATCACTGCCTATCAAGGGTGTAAATGACGACTAAACGTTGCTTTGTTTTAAAGGTGTTATTTTGTTGATTTTAACCAAAGTGCGCTCTACTCTTTGAGCGTTGACTATTTAATCATAGGTTATTGAAACCAGTAACGTAAACATATATGGTGTCAATTAGCGCCCTACAGTCAAACTATACGTTGATCACGTGTTGAATGTAATGCTAACGCATATACGAGAAACCTTTAGCGTATATTAGCGCCAGTATTCAAATTTTGAGGTTCTGGCGGTTTGATTTTAGTTTTCTTGCAAAAGGGGTGGAAACCAAATAATCAGGTTTTTCGCTCGTTAAGTGCAATATGGGCTCGTCGTCATCTACGTTGATAGAGTTCGACGTTTTATTTCATTATTTTTCCCTATTTCTTCCAAAAACTCTTTAGCGTCCTGCATAGTAGTCTTCTCATCTTTGAATTGAAGACAATTTGCTGAGCTGATTAAGCTAATAACCATTTATGATGTCTTTTCATGCTGAATTCGTAAAGTGATTACTTTCCAAATTTTTTTCTTCTGCTGCGCGGAATGCGCTACAACCAGGCTTTCAAACAATGTTGTCCACGCGTCGGAAAGACGGTTATTTAAATTAAAGTGGCTAGCGAGACAAAGAATTTTGATCGAATTTCTCAAAAGTCTAATAACCTCCTTTTCTTAAACGTAATAAACGTGACGAATTGAAGGTTACTGGGATTAGTTTTATTTGAATTACCATTCGTATTCCAGGGCTGTAAAGCCATAACATAAACGTAAGCGCAACTTTATGACCTGTTGATTTGATTTATGAACAGAAAACTTGTAATTTTGTGTGTAGTCTTTACTAAGCGAGAAGCTGTTTACGCAACGGAGTACGCCTAACTCGTTCTCTTCGCCTCAAAAATATGCTTTCTTTAATTCGTGCTTTCTTTGGTGATCATAGCGATCATTGATCCAAACAGAGAGTGAGAACAAATCACCTCATTTCTCTTAAGAGGCTTTAGGCCTAAAGTGTGAACTATTAATGGGCTTTTCCAGGCTATTCAAAGCTAACACTTCAAGGCTAATGCCTGGATGGAGAGTTGTTTGCATTATATAAGGCATTAATACAGCAATAATAACATATAAAAGTTATACAATGATAGCGGATATAATAAAATAAAATAATTTTAAAAATTTTGATTCATCTACCGGTTGTCGCTAACGCGTCTTGTGACCTCTCGCGTCACTTCAGACCTCTTAAAATAATTTTTAAATAGTTTTATATTCTTAAAATATGTACTCAAATATTTAAACAAAATTCGTAAAGTTTTAAAGATTTATGGTGCTAAGAATCATTTTAAAATTAAAATTGTATCAAATAACAATGAGTGTGCTAATAATAGCAATGATTTGAGAAAATATTTAATATTAATTCATTTAAATTAGTTGAGCGGGAAAGGTATTTTTTTAAATATCCCCACAAGTTAAAATCGGAAAATGTAAGATCGGAAGATCTAAGGTACTAACAAACTTTCTAAATTATTGCTTCTTGAAAGTATATTTGAAAAATATCTTTCTAAATAGGAAGCAGTAACTCGGGATATGTGGTAGGGGTCCCGGCATGTGAAAAATACAATTAATTAATTCATTTTCGTCTAATAAAATAGATTATTATAAGATTTATGTGTTCCCATAAGTTAATTGTTTTTTTTTTCAAAAATTAACCCTTAATTTTTTTCTTGAAATACCAAACAAGACCGAACTTCTATTGGTTTTCAAAAGCCAAATTTTTGTATTTTTGTGACAGAATTTCCGTTTAAATGAAAACATCACTTTAAAAATTATTTTAAAAAAATTGGAAAATAAAAAATAATTAATATTTTGGAAATTACCTTAAAATTAGATCATCCAATTCTAAAGCATTTTTAAAATAATCTAAAAAACATATTCATAAGATTTTTTGGTTTTGCGCGCGAAAATTGTTCGACAGGATTAAACTGAAATTTTTTTATTATGCCTTAATTTTTAATAAATATTTTTAGCTCACTTTGATTTTATTAATTGAGCTATTGGATTTGTGATGTACGTCTGTCCGTCTGTAGACAGGAGGCTTTTTTGACAACCTTCTAGAACATTCTAGAACATTCTGGAACATTCTGGAAAATTTAATATAGGAGGCTTTTTTATGAAAAATAAAATAGAAATTTGGTCTTATAAAAACAACTATAGGTACTCAATTTGCATATACAGTTAGAAATTTTCTAGTTAACAGTGATGTTCACTTATTGAGAGATAAACACAAACTGAAACTAAATTACAAACACAATCACTGAAGTGCTATTTATAACAATGTTTTAAGTTTCGAAAATTTTTTGCTTAAACAATTAGTAATATAAAGTATGAATAGTTAAGAAAACTTTTAACAATGTTCTAAAAAAATTTGCTTAAATTGTTGGCTGCATAATTGCTTGTGATGTTCACTGCTCCAGTGCTGAACACAGACTGAAACTATTTTTTGAGTGCACTCATTGAAGTACTGATCACAACAATGATTTTTAAGTTTAGAAAATTTTTGGTTTAAATAATAGATAGTATTGTTAGCAGAGAAAATTTATTTGTATTGTTTCCTTTTAACTTATTTTTCTAAACAATGTTTTTTCAACATTTTCAATCTATAATCTTACAAATTTTACACTAATATCAGAAATGTTTATCAAAGTGAGCCTTTATGTATGTTCGCTCTTGTTTTATTCATTAATACTGCTTTTAAACTATTTAAAATTTAAAGGTGTTAAAAATAGATCTTTTCTTTTCTTTATTTTGATTTATCAGTAATTATTTTTTATCTATAAATATTTTCTCACACATTTATCTGCTTTCTTATTATTTTCTCATATTCAGCACAAGTACCACTTTCTCTATTACTTTGTAATAATTAATATATTTTCATTAAATAATTGTTGAAAAGATATTTAAGCTATTTTAATATTGTAAAATATTTTTCAAATTATTTTAAATATCTATTGTAAATAAGATTTTTAAAAAACATCATCTTCTAAATTTCACATCTTAGTCATTTACACAATTAACTAGATTTCATATATTACTCAAACACACTATGTACAAAAACAAATATTAATCATTTACACTATTATATAATTTTACATATTACTGAATTGCACTTCAACCTAAAATTCGCATTACTCATTCACAATATTATCTTAACTTCAGATATTACTATTTTGAACTATTTAAATTTTACATTAGATATTCACACGATTATCTTAATTTACATTTTTTTTACTCACAAAATCACCTAAAATTCACACATTACCTATTCACGCTATTATTTAAATTTCAGATCTTACTCATATGCATTATTATCTAAAGATACCATTATTTTTGCTAAAGTTTTTTTTACTGTTGTCTTAAACGCATGCTCTGTTATTTGTATTTAGCTTTAAAAATATTTAAGACAACAGTCAAAAACTTTAGCAAACTTTGTGTCGAATTTTAACAAATTTTAGAAACTTTAACAAACTTTATAAATTAGATTGTATGTGTCAGTGGCAAGGTAAGTGGCAAATAAAACTATTAATGGATGAATCAAACAAATTAAAATGCATGCGCTATTTTGTTTGCATACAGCCTAAAAACTATTTGACATACGCTCTGTAAATAGTTTTTCATTACAAGTTTATTTATTATCTATTGTTTTTAAAAAATAAAGTAAGTTTTTTTTTTAAATTTTTAATTTAATCTTTAAATTTTTTTTAATTTTAGAATGTCTCTCCCACAAACCGCTCGCAGACGTCGCAGATTCGTGCCATATGCTGGTGACTTACCGACACTACCGCCAACACCACCATCCTCTTTGTTGCCTATAATAGCTCCGCCAAATTTGGCTCAAACTTCGCTGGTGGCGCCATCTGTTCCACCTGTTGTTCCACCTGTTGTTACACCTGTTGTTCCGCCTACTTTGGCTCCACAGGTTTCAAATGGGGAACATAATGGTTTCCCTCATATGGTCATTATTAACCGCATTTTATACATTTTCAATAATAAAATGTTTAAAATATTAATTGTTGACGAATAAAATATAAATAAATAAAATTTATTTAATTTAAAAAATTAAATTTTTTTTATTTCTAATGCGGTAACAAACAATTCATTTATAATTAATTTTGAAATATTTTGATAATTATTTGTTTCAGCCCTAAGGGCTGGCTTACTACTAGTTTATTTTAAGTATTACAAATTAGATAAATTATTAATTGACAAATTACCTCAATAAAACAAAACAGTTAGTTTTTTTAGAATAAAATTTCATATTCAAGCCGTTAAATGAAATAATTTTTTGACCATTAAAATCGTGCCTGGCTTTGGGTATTCTAAATTATTGGGCTTTTTTCGGGCTCGGGGGTGTTCAGCCTAAATCGGGCTCAGTCCTGAATATAGATGGCCAGGTCCAAGTCTTTCAGGTCTTTGTCAAAGACTCGGACCAGACTCAGACTTCTTTCACTAGCTTTAGGACTCGGACTTATGAATATATGAGACTCGGACTCGAACTCGGACCTAACAGTAAAGACCCGGACTCCGAACCTCAGTTCTCATAATTAAATATCAAATATAAGCTTGAATAGATTTAAAATGCTTCTAAAATATATTAAAAATTTGTGAGTGAAAGTAGACAAAATTATAACTTTAATAAAATTGAAAATTTTAGAAAATATCAAGTTATGATTGAGAAAATAAAATATTCTTTGAAAATTATATAAAATTAGAGTCCGGGTCCGAGTTCAGGTCT
>JAQIVF010000295.1:0-25834 GCA_034698365.1 Steganacarus magnus
TAGTGTGCGTGTGTTATTTTTTCGAGAGAGAGAGAGAGAGAGAGAGAGAGAGAGAGAGAGAGAGAGAGAGAGAGAAACAAGCTTAAGGATTCATTTCAAATTAACTCAAATCTAAGTAACCAAACTGACACACACACAAACACGCACACGATATTTTAAAAAAATTATTTCACTTCTGTACGTGTGTTGCCAAATTTTGCCTCTTAGAAAGTCATTTAATTTTTTGCGTGTCAGTTTGGTTACTTAGATTTGAGTTAATTTGAAATGAATCCTTAAGCTTGTTTCTCTCTCTCTCACTCGAACTAATAAGGATTCCAAAATATATCGAGTTGTTATTTAAACTGAAAAAAAAACTCTTTAAATACAAAGAACAATAAAATACTAGCAAAAGATATATCGAATTCCATTGTGATTTAACACAACTTTTGAAGTTTTATTTTTATTTATTTTTGCAAAAGTTGTTTTTCATTGATGATGGACATATAGGGAATATTACATTTTAAAAAATGTGCAATAATGATGCGAAAATTATCCGAATGAAAATATATATGTACTTATTTTTTCGTTCACACATTTTAATGTTAACGGCGACGAACATAGAGACAGTCGGGGACGGACGGACATTGCGTCAAATTTATAAGATAGATTATTTGGTAAAAATATGATTGAAGTAATCGCATCGTATAAAAAACCCCCCAAAAAGAAGTGTTCATTTCGGTAGTGATTGAAAATTTTAAATTCCGGTTAAACTTTGAGAAAAATTTTTTTCAATCCAATGCTATTCCTAAGTTTTAATTTCCTTTGCCCTAAATTTAACATAATATGTAAATTTACTTTAGTTTAATATTCCTACTCATTTCAATATGTCTGTCACAAATTTTAAATCTAGACACGAAAAAATTTAAACGCGAAAAATCTCTCACAAAAAAGAACTAATTAACAATTTTTCTAATGACTTATTTGTGCTGCAGCTCAACGCAAACCACTACTACTACTATCTGTACTTTCAATGTACGATTAATATTAAATTTAAAAACTAAGTCATTATGTCAAATGTCCAAGTAATTTAGTTTTGTTTTTTTTATAGTGAATTAAGTGCTTTTTCTGCCAGATTTCCGCTAAATCCTTTCACTCATACTTTCTCAAAAAGACACGGCTGCTGTGTGTGTGTGTGTGTGTGTGTGTGTGTCAGAATAAGTGACAGTATTCTTATAAACTTACGATTAACTACACATCCGGATTGATTTATATCCGGGAGAGAAAGAAATTTTAAATCATATTTAAGTTAAGTTTGTCACGTAAACTAGCTATAAATATATATATATAGCTGTCTGAAAATTATGAATCGGAACATTTCATTAAAAATAAAATTATTAATCCTTATGCTAATTATGCATTCTTGTTAGCTATTATTGTATTTGCTAACAAAAATATTGTCTATTAATAATCAAAGCCGGTATTATTAATATCTCGAGTTTAATTGACAACAGTGTTAAAGCTCTTGATTTAGTTTAAGGAGTAGTTGTACTGTGATTTGGTTTTGTTGTACTATGGCTAACTGTTTTGCGAACTTTTGTAATTCACTGTGTTTTTTTTAATCTTCTTGAAATATGACACAAATGTTGTGTCACTTTTGTGTCAAATTTTTTTTGTTGACTTTTTATGCGTTGGTTGTGTGATATTCGACTTTTTCTGTTTAGAATTACTCACAAATAAAATGTAAATTGTATTACTTTACGGGTAATATTTATTCTAATCGTGTTTAGCATTTTTTTCGACTAAAAAAGTATTTTACGGTATTATGAGTTTGTTTTAAGCGCTATTTATGATAATGACATTGGAAAGTTTCATTTCGTGCGACACTTTACTGACAAAAAATACTTAATATCTTTTTTTAATAATTTTTTTAAAAAAACATGTAACAATTAAAGCCCAATAATTTTTACAAAATTTTTTTAAATCTTTCAATGTATTATCTAAAAAGTTAATAATGAGATACTATGGAACATCTTATCTTTAGATTTTAATGTATTTAATTGTTTCAGATAATTATGATAAGCCAAAAAAAAATTATAGAAATATTTCATATAACACCCGCACACACACACACACACCATTAAAAAATAAGAATAAATAGATTTAAATGTAATTTTACAAAAAAAAATAAGATTGCCTCCAATCTAACAAAGAAATTTATTGAATCGTTGAGTTAATTAATCTTAACAAACAGTTTAATTGAATTGTTTCTACGCCTTTGACGTCAACTGTCAACCGTTATACTTCAATGAAATTATTGTTTCTTAAGAATTCATGAACTTTGAGTTTTTAATTGAAAAAAAACACACTTTTTGATTTAATTTTAAAATATTCAAATAAACAAAATTGAAAAACACATTTGAAACCTATTGATAATAATTGAATGCGAATTGAATACCGGGAGTGAGAGTGCAATGCACTTTTAATATTAAAACCAAGCGAAAACTACTGTCAATTTTTATAAACTTCGAGTTCGAAATTATTCTTTGCACACAGTGTTTACAACACACTCTTAGAGAAGAGTTTTTATTGAATTAAATTTGTTTTTAAAAATAGTTTCTTTTTATTATCTATGTTTTAGTTAAATTATTTGCGTGTTTCTTTTTTGGTAGTAAATATTTAATCAAGTAATAATAAAAAGTATTTTTCATTATATTCATATTTACCGAATTCATAATTGAAAAAAAGGTATTTGATTAAAGAATTATTTTTGTACTTAAAATAAATTTTATTCGAAATGTAAACTTAAAGTTTGTTTACTGTTTAATAAACAGTGAATTTATTAATTATATTATATATTACTCTAAAATAAAATTAAAAACATTTTTCTCTGAAATTTATCTTTTAATTTTTTTACAGTAATAGTTTAAGTCAGAGGTTTTCAAACTATGGGTCGCGACCCAAAATAGGGCCGTTTAAAACAATTTTTGGGTCGCGGTTTTGACAAGAAAATACACTAATTTTGGGCCGCCATTAAAAATTTTAAAATTAACTATTAATTATATCAGAGTAACGATTATATAATATGCATTTTCTGATCAATAATTTATGTTAGAAATTGTTTTAAATTAGAACATTCTCTAAATAAATTCGTGTGCCAATTTTAAAGTATAATATTTTGAAGTTGGGTCGCGACAAATTTTTTATTAAGAGATAGGGTCGCGAACCAAAAAAGTTTGAAAACCACTGGTTTAAGTTTATTTCTTTTTAGTACAAACAAATCTTTTAAAATTACCAACACATCGATATATAATCATGAAATTTACGCGAAATATCGCCAAACTTCTAATATTATTCGTGTATTGTGTGACAAACTTCCCGGTGACCGATTCGATAAAAGAAAAATTTGGTTACGGCGGTTTTGGCGCGTTCGGTCTTTGTCAGGCCTCGTGCTACACAACATCTGTCTCGTGTTACGCGGCGGCTGGTCTTATAGCGGGCGCTGTCGGTGGCGTTACGTTACCATCAGCGGCATTGGCTTGCAATGCGATACACGCGCTCTGTATGGGCCAATGTATGGCATACCTGTTTGCGGCGCCTATTTTATAATTAAGTAAATATTAGTTTTATTTTATATTTGTTATAATGTGATATTATTGCACAAAAAGTGTGTGCGTGTGTATGTATATATAGTTTTTTTAAGTAAATTTAGAGTTAGAGTTTTTTTTTTAAAAAAATAGATTACAAGTAATTCATAAGAAATTCAATTAATTTTGCTTTTGTGAATTAATTTTTAAATTCAAAAGAACATTTAAAATTTTATGGATATTTTTTGAAAAAATATTGTTCAATAATTTTTTATGAATTTAATTAGACTGTTCTAACAACCACTGTTCAATGCTATTGCATAAACTTTTTTTTAAATAAAAATAAAGTCTATGCGAGGTTCTCGTGTGTGTAAATTTTTTTTTCTCAATTAACTGTAGATAATTAATTAGAAAAATATCTTTTTTTCTGACACAATAAATTAACTGAAGAGTTAGTCTTATCAGAGAATTATCGCCGACCAAACATTATTGTATCAGATTTAAATTAAATTCAAAAGCTATTTCGATACTGTAGGCCTGAATTTATTATGGCGACTGTGCGCACACAAAATTTTATTTAGTGGATAAAATTTATAGTCATTTTTTATAGTCATTATAGCGAAAAATTTATAAACTAGAAAACCACTAATTTTTTATTAGGAGAAAAAATAAAAAATAAATGCAAACACTTTTATGCCATTAAATAAAGTAACTTATTTTAATTTATTATTATTATTGTGAACTCGATTATTCTGTATAGACCAATAGATTAAAACAAGACCCAACAGAATTGAGATATGTTTTTGTGAATAACTGAACGAAATATAAACTAATTTTTTTTGATCGGAGGTTAAAAAATTTACTATAAAATCACTTGGAATTATTTATTTTTTAAATCTGCAAAAATAAGATATCTATTTTGTCATTATTTTAAAAGCAAACCCACAAAATAATACTTTGATAAGATTTATAGTTTTAAAAATTTTTAACAAAACTAATTTCAAATTCAAATTAAAAACACAAATTTCAAATTCGAAAAATACATACTGCACAGGGAATAAAATTGCAGGGAAACATAACAAACATAAGCTTAAATAATTAGTCTACACTAAAACAGATGAGCCACCACTACAGTACAGTACAACACCAATTATTCTTTACAAGGAATAAAACTTTTGCTCATTAAGCCCAATAGCTATTTTAAAATTAAAATCTTTTTATTTTATTTTCCTATAAATTTAAAAATTCGTTTAGCATATGGTTAAAAGCTATTCAACAAAATCTGGCGGAATCGTTATCAAGACTGACGCACGCATACACACATACACAACAATTCTACTCGCGTTTCTTGCTTTAGGTTTTTAAATAAAATAAAAGAAGAAATCTTATTTCTCGAAAAACTTTTGTTTGAGTGCGAGAGAGAGTGAGTGTCAGAAACACAGAGAAATGTTCGCTCGGAAAGACAATATACTGTATATGTATATCGATGTGTTGAGCTCGTCAATAAAATAAAACTTTTCCAACGCATTTAACTACGGTTTTTCTTGAAATTTGTTTGCAAAGCCCTCAAGGATTTAAGTGTATTTTGAATGCGAAATGTGTTTAAACCAATTACCCTTTTATTATAATGTTGGCACACACTCACACTCACTCACACACACACCAACGACAACAACAATAGAGAGTGAATTTATTGGCGAGAAAATCTTTCGGATATATTTCTCGCCGAGATTTTCCTCTCCGAGAGAGTTCTGTAATCAGTATGAAACACGTATAGATATTGGCAAAACTAAAATAACTTTCCTGTACACATGTATGACTTATCCCATCATTGGTTTATCGATGCGAGCAAAAAGTTTTCCTAACATTACATTTTTGAATAAAAACAAGCTTAACATTATTTTGAGGAGAATAATAATTATTATTATTTAATAATTAAACTGTTGAACTGCTAAACAGCGCGCATTGTTTTTTTTTGGATGTGATAATATATTTTTAATGTTGTTATTTAATTCTCGTTATTCTCGTCGTTGTTGTTGTCATTCCTAAACAATTCAGAAGCGAGTTTTATAATACATAATAGTTTGTGCGCTGCAAACAACGCCTCTTCAAACGCGTTTAAAATGCGTTTTGAGGCATTGCTTTTATAAAAATGAATTTTTTTTGTGCTGGTCGTCCGCATCACCTCACATCACTAAACGACTATTGTTTCTGAAAGCCGTTAATTCACGGCAAGCGAATAACGCGGTGTTTGAATTTAATAAACACAGGCATTCTGGGTTGAATTACAATACGCATATAAATTACTATAACATTAGAGTATTACGCACACATAAATGAGTTAAAACACACGCTCTCTCACACATCCATTTGTCATCCGCATCACACCATACCATCAGACTTTCAACAAATGGATGCCCTTTTGATAATACAGTAATAAAGTTATGAAAATTCCTTTTGCGTGTGTATGCAGATTCGCCAGCCATTCATTCATATATAACTTATGTGTGACGCAAAAAAAAATTATTTTAAAAGAAAATGTCTTGTTGTTTGTTCGCTCGGATTGAGAGATCTGACATCACACGTCGCTTTTTGCTGGTAATTTATATCATTTTACTTGACTGTCAGCCGACGCACACTATTTAACTTTTAAAACAAATGGTCGCACATATATTTTATTCTGGCGACACTTTTAATAACGAGAATATACATCCTTGTATATAAATACACAAAAGAGTAGTGTACCGGTACTGTGTCTGGCGGTTAATCAAATATTTCATTGTTTTCGAAGTTTAAAATTAAAAAATGACAATAATTGGATCGAACTGTTTCTCGATTGCACGCCGAAAATGGATAGATTTTCATTTTCCGAAATATATAGTGAATCAAAAAATTTCCCGTAGTTTTACAAAAAAATCGCTTGATATATTGCTTTAGTTTCGGAATTCCTGAGGGCATAAATGCGAAACACATTCGTCATTCAGATAATTTTTTTAGCTCATTTTGTTAACAACGGGTGAGAGGGCGCGCGTTTAGTTGAAGGATGAACGCTTTTATCTCGCAATGATTAAACTTAGGTTAAAATAAAAGTGGAATATCTTTCGACTTACAATTTGATTGCTAAAAATTACTAGGTATACATTGTGAAGTCTACGAAATGTTTCAAACTGTTTTTATATACTTTTTTTAAACCGCTTTTGAATAAAATAAGGATTTTCCACAAATAATTACTTGTTTTTAAGTTACATTGTTTATGCTTTCATTTAACAAATAATGATTTTACTAAATTTTTACAAAACTTTGATGGATCTTAAACAGACACAAACTTTCTTATAAAACTTTTTACGCATAAATTAAAGTTATTTGTATGTAGATTTACATTTAATAAATAAGACTTTGAAATGTTTGAAAATGTTTTTGATAAAGCCTTTTGATATATAGCCTGCAGTCTAAAACAAATTTAAAAGTGTTTGTTTTATTATTCTTCACAAATTATATTTTTATTAACGGCAAGCGAATAACTCTCAATAGTTAAGGTGCAAAATACATTGAATATGAAATATACATTGTGACTAGAAAGTGGAAAAGTGTTCGAAGTCACAGCGAGAAATATTTTAAACACTTTTATGTAATCTTTTTTTTAAAAAATTAACAAATAATTAATTAATTAATTAAAAAAATATTTTATGCTATATGTACACCTAAAATATTTTAATATAATATTAATTAGAGGGGTTATAGAAATATTTTATAATGCGCCGCACTTCTGTGTTCACGAGTTAGAAGTGGGGTTAAGTACAGAATTTTCCGAAAACTATTAACCATAAGTTAGTTATGAACCATTGGTTTCAAAACGTTAACATTTTTTAGTGTTGTATTTACTTTTAATTTACAAATAGTGTTGTATTTTCTTTTAATTTACAAATTTATTTTTCTTCTTCTTCTGGAAAATTTTTAATTTTTCGTTCTTTTTCTTTTGCTTCCCATTGATATTTACCTTAAATTATATTTTACTTTTATCTTTTTCTTCTTTTTTAATTTTTCTTTTGTCTTTTGCAACAACACTACATTTTTTATATTGGAACAGTAATTTTCCGGGATATAAGTACGATCTTGAGTACTATTTGAATAAACTTGAATAAAAACAATAATTTTTCACCTTATTTACATGTACTGTATAGGTTAATTTCTAAAATTAAGAGGGGAGGCGATACAACACTTTCATTAAAACCTTGGATCAACCTGTCCTGTGTGTTATTATAACAAAAATTTTAGATTTAATGTATAATCAAATACAAATTAATTCTTTTTAATAAAAAAAATTAAATAACAGAACAAATAATGTTTTTGGTAAAAACCTTAAATTTTTTAAATAATAATTCTGTTGCCAATTTTGGAGAAAAAAAACCGTATATTTAAGTAATGGTTTTCGTTTGAAGGCCGAAAGTAGAAACTAAAATGAAAAGAAAGAAAAACTTTTTTCAACTTAATATCTTAAAATATTAAAATTTTATTGATTTCTTTCTCCAAACCACAATAACATTAATTTCCTAATAATTCTAATTAAATATGCACGTAAAAGTGCAATTAAAAAGATATGAACTTACACTAATTTTTGTGTGTTTGTGTGTTGGCTAATGGCTCTATCGATTTTGGCCCAATTTATGAAAGAAAAATCATTATTCAGTTTTTCGGTTTTTTTAAAGAAGTTCAGAAAAATCTTTCTTTTTTTTTAATACATCATTATTGTGTTTAACCAGCAATTTGTAAAATCTTTACGCTGAAGAAAACAGTGAAAATAATAATCATAAAAATGTAAAACTAATATATAAGTACAGGTGTAGTAAATCTCAAAGCCCTACTAAATTCTGATTATTGTAATGCTTTCGGGATAAAGTGAAAATAAAGTTTTCAAAAACATTATTATACTATTATAAAAAAAAATGTTTATCACCAGCGAAGCTAAACTTTAAGTTCATTGTTATTTTAAAAATTTTTCCATAAAAACGTTTTTCTGTTTTTTTAAAAGTTGTTTTCCACGCCAACGCACAAAGTATATTCACATACATTGTAAATTTTTTTAAAAAAAAAGTTTTTTTTTTTCAAAAAAGAGCATTTCGGACAAAGCGGCAAAATAAAGTCATTTTTTTCTTTAACGTTCGGACCATAAAGTTAACTAAAGTTATATAGGTATTTCAGTTAAATGTTTTTAAATTGTTTTTTACATCTTTAAAAAAGTTGTTAAATTTTATTTATCGTTTTTAAAACTACCATAAATGGTTCAATAAAATAATAGCTTCGGCTTATATGATGATTTCTCGTGTAACAACTTATATAAAAAAATATTATTAAATGGTTGTTTTATTTAATTACTTTTGTAATAATTATATTCTTCTAAAGAAAACTTTTTACTTTTTTCTGCGGCAGAATAATAATAATTTAATAGTTATCAAGAAACTATTATTCTTATTATTTTAGAATAGAAAAACTATAACGCAATAAATAATATTTACTGCCGCAGTATCTAATACTATAGCGTAATATTTAATAAGATGATACAGTAATAATCTAAGATCAATAAAATAATTATATGCAAAAATTTTTTATATTTCCACTGCGAGAACTTTTTCCTGGAAAATAATAATAAAAAAAACTTTTTTATTATTTCGGAAAATTAATATTAAATTCTAAACAGCACAAAAAAAAAATACTTCTCAACCCTAATTGAAATAATTAATTTGATACTAGTTAAGGCGTAATCTACAAATTTTAGGCGCATGTATATAATAGAAATGTGTGCCAAACTCTTAAGGATTTATGGGCCAAACGTAGACTAGTTGTTAATTGACATTTAATTTATAAGCGGATATAACTCTCATTGGATGACAACCCGAAATAACTAAGTCATTAGGCAGTCAATCAATTACGGCACAGACATAATCTATTAGTACAAGGAGTTAAGTCTTGTAAATATCTTTAAGCGGTTGTAACGTTAGACAATAGACATGGTAAGCCTCTTTTCGGGAATAATATATTATCGGGTTTTCTCATACACACACATTCTTATCATTGTTTGCGATTCCTTACTATCGTATGTATGTATGTATGATGTATGCCTTTTATGCGCAATATTTATTGAGTAAATGAGTTTTAGCATATAAGCTCATATATATATATTGTCATTGTTTTATTGCATTTGGCATCACAAGCATTGATTGGATACTCTATACCACATATAAATGTCTTAATAGTTGCATCTCATGCGCCAATCGATATAGGAATATACACGCACAGCACACACACACACACATAGACACTCACTTTGAACGGAAAGTTTGCAAAACTCTCGCTCACACACTCTCACACACACACTAAACATATAATATACACGATAAAAAAGTTGTGCAGCACCGCTGAAAGTTAAATATATATATTATTCACCAGAAAAGTGGCGTAACAATATATTCAAGGGCCGTCGCTATTTGAAAAATTTGTTTCTTTTCATTGAACTTTGGTGGTACTCTGGCTGACATGTAACAATTGCTGAATTTTCACATTTAAAGTCTGAGACACACATACATACACACCACACGCGCGCGTCGTTTTACTTTACAGCTCACAGCTAATAAATCGTAGTTCGAAGTTTTCGACCACTACTAAAACTAAAAGAGATTTTAGATTTTTTTCGCCAGAAGTAGTAGTGTGCGTGTGACCGCTATTTGCTTTTTCTACGCTACCGATTCTCTCTCTTCTGATTTCTCTGTAAGGACATGCGATATCTGATGAAACAACAACAACATCAGCACTGGCTAATGATTATTGTGTTCAGTTGGCTAACAGTGTTGACACTGCCGATAATACATGCAACAGATGACGACCAAAAGAAATTACTTGCCGATACTGGCAATAATAAGGTATCTATACATTTAATATGTTGTGCACATTTTTTGATATAACTTATATAAAAATCAGAAAGTTTTTCTTGTTGCTCAAGTTTTGTTTCTTATCGAATTTGTTTGTATCGAATTAACTTTTATTACTACGTACTGTAGTAGTACTCGGGGTTATTCATTAATATTGGAAAGATAGTCTAGAAACGTATTTATATAAATATAATTAAAGTAAGCCTTTAATAAGTCAGAGTTAATACCCCATAGTAAATCTAATCATTTGCACGCAGACAGATAAATATACCCTTTAATGACTTTAGACTAAAGCCTTGCGTTGGGATTTACTTTACTTTTCTCTAGACTTTAGTAGACACTTCTTCGACACTTTTGTAAGTGTTATATGAATTGTGCGGGTAATTATCATATAATATAGCGAAAATATTTGATATTTTGTTAGAACACACAAAATTGTGAAACGCGTTTGCGAAAACGCTCCGCTTATTATGACGTTTGAGCAAAAATTTTATCGGTGATATATATATTCCTATAAAAAACAAAAATCTAGATTATAGTGTTGTTTATCAGTATTGTTTATGTTGGTTAGAATATTAATGCACGGACAAAAACTAAAAGCAAAAGGAAAAGTTTTTACTTGAAATACTTGTTAGGTCTTTTGGTCTGCTATATTGTTTTCGGAAAATTCTTATCCGATTTAAGTGGCAATTTTTTAATTTTGACCAAATATTATAGGGTCTCAAAAATTTTCTAGATATTGACTTTTCTACGGAGGCCAGGCATGTGTAACTATGCGTGTGTAACTATGATTACACTTCTCTAATAGTAATAGGTAGCAATCTTAGTTAATAAAAGATTAGATCTTAATTATAGATGTAGACTTTGATCCATTAGACTTCAACTAATTATGTTTAGAAAGTTTCAGTAACACCATGTTTAATAATAATAATGTTTAAATAAGTTTGAAATATACCAAACACACAGAGTTTACATTAAATTAGTATACAATGTTGGTATACACCTTTTTTGGGATATTATAACTAAATAAATGCATATAATTTCATTTTTGCTGTTTTTTAATTACGCGTGTAATTTATTTTGGCTTTTAAATGAGGTCAGACACATTATTATTATTGATTCACTAATGTTTAATAACGATTGACCCCGTCTTTTATAACTTTTTTACAGCTAGAAATTTAAAATCAAAGGTTTCCCTAAAATGCAATTCAAATTTAAGTATCGATCATATTTTAAAGTAAAATTATAATTTCTACTGAAATAAAAGAATAATTAGATTAATTATTCTAAAAAATAACTAATCTTTTTAATGTATTCTAAAACAGCATTTTTAAACTTCAAGCGGTGCTTCAGTACTCTTTTGAAAATCTATTAATATGCTTTAATTATTAGCAAATAATCAAATTGAATGCGCATTTCGAAAATACAGAAATCCTTTTTAACCAATATTTTCGTTCATATAAGTTATTTCAAAATAAATTGTTTTCATAACTCTCTTTATATTATACGTGTATTTATATTACATATGATTCAATGGAATTCTCTATTAAGAAGTTATATTCAATAATATTGCAATGTATATGCTATTAAACAATTCATAGCTATGTATACCTGTATAATATTGATCATAACAACAACAAAAATATTATTACTATTATGATATATACGTTATATTGAAGTTGAGGCCTCACATTAAATAAAGTGTGTTTAGTATTATTGCTCGAGAATTTTTATTTGAAACAGACATCACATGGTTATACAATAAAAAAAACTGGGAAATTGTAATTTTCGACTTTCTCTCAAAAAATAGCTACATCTCTCTCTGTCTCGCATGAATAATTAATTTGACACAGAAAATATGCAGTTAGTTTTTCGCCTTCGACTATAGTCACAAACATGCATATATATATATATAAATGTAGAGAACTCGCGGATTTGAGTGTTAGTGAGAATACTTCAAATTTTCCAGTGAAAATAATAGAGTGAAAGAAATAACTTAACAAATCAGGTTCACCGTAAGAGGTAGACGTAAATGTTTTAATCAACTTAAAACATGTTCGTTTTAAATGTCGCTCTTGTTTATTCCGCACATATATGTTCATTATATATATTCCTCATAATTGTGCTCAAATCTTCATTAGTTAATGGGATTTTTTTCTATAGAAAAATAAGGTTTCTGTTCGAAAGCAACAAAAGGCAGCGCCTATTCCTGTTTTTCTGCGCTCGATTGTCAATTCAACCATAAGTTATCTCGCAATTCTTGCCCAAATGCTGTATTACTAAAAGTAGTGCCCTTTACCGTACCATTCGCTACAGAGAATTGAGATATTTTTTCTCTTCTAAAACGACAGCGCGATAGCAATCTGAACGATAGTGTTTTTTTTTTGTTTTTAATTTAATTATGGTTTATTTAATCTGAAATTATTAACTTATATATATATATATGTTAGCATAGCTGACTAAATTCATATATTATCAGTAAAGCCTTTTAAAGGTATGAAAAAAATGGGTTCATTCATAGATAATTATTTGACTTACGTTTTAGTGTTTATCATCATTAGAGATATAAAGCTATTCCTTTAGTAGAAAAAAAAACCTAATAATTTTTCCCAACAAACACTCGAAATAATGTAAGTAATAAAGAATCCCCAAAATTGAGATGAGATGTTACACTGAGTGAGAACCATATTTGACTACACTCTCTCTCCCTCTCTCTCCACTCCGAAGTTAATGTTATTGATAATGCGATGGTTGTCTAAAGATTATGTCACGTATCGTGCTTTTATATGTTTGTTCTCTTTTGGCAACAAAGAAACATAAGTTACTGTTTATTACTTATTTATTTAGGGTGAAAAAAAGCAGCTCCGGTTAAATAATTTTCTAGTCATGTGTTTTTAGAGAAATGCTGATAAACGAATTACCTTAATATATGATAGCGAAAAAAGTTCACTCATATATTACTTGAAAATAAGCATTTAATTTAAACATTTTACTTACACAATAAGTAAAGTTTATAAAATCTTAACGTTTTGTGGTTTTAAAATATATTGGATTTCTAACCGGAAAAATTTTTATGTTGCTCTTTTCAGTTTTATATTCTTTGAGTGCGACGATGATATTCGATTAGTAATTTAAAACCATAGGTTGTGATGCGACCCACGGGAGTGTGGATCATATGGGAATTTATTATTATTCGAAAAGAGGAGTGAGATTGTGTGAGGAAATAAAATCGCTTTTTTAAAAAAAACACACTACTTCTCGGTTGAAATTCGGGATTACCTAAAACAAGATAAAAATCATTAGTGGCTTAATTAAATTTTAGTTTTTAAATTTCATTATACAGTACAGTAATATCAGATATTACATAAACTCTGTTACACAATCTTCTTTCTGGATTTTTGAGACTTAATTGTTTTTAGTGGATGAAAAAAAAATCACAATAAGTTAGCTTATATACTGTAGTTAACATATGTTATTAAATACTTTCTAAATTAATGTTATTATTTGTCAGCGAAAATTTAATTATAATACACTTACAATAAAGTTCCCAAAGTAAACGTTGTTGTCTTCAGTAACAAATATAAACGTAATTTTCTAATTACGTAACTTAATTACATAAAACAAAATAAAAATAAAATAAAAATAAAAAAATAAAAATTATGTTCAGATTACGAAATGAAAACGAAGTTATAGAAGTCACAAGTTCTTTAACGCAATACTGTGTCTAGAAAATAAAAACCATAAAAATGTTTTATAACAATTTTTTTTACAATTAATTTAATTAAACAACAATTGTTGATCAAAATGGTTTGACACAATCACTGTTTAATTTTGTTTTAGAAAAAAGTTTGTAGTGAAACTCTAATCCCATTAAACAATTAATACAGACCTCAAGCGAAAACTATATACTCAAGCCCTGAGATTGCTGTTTGCCTAATAATGCTTTCTCTGCTCTTTTTTTTTCTCAAGTGCCGTGAAATAATTAACTAAGTCTTTATCGTAACGCACGTCTAAAAGAGTAAGTTTTCGCTTTCCTATCATAAGTTAATTACGAGTTAATATAGAAAGTATTTGATGCCATAAGAGTGAGTATAAATAATAAGAGATTTTTTTTGGAGTATTATCAGGAGATATTGTGTACTCTATTATCTAATCTCGTTATATTTATGTAGTGGGTTAAGAAATCTAGTTTATTTTATAGCAAAAATTTTCTGTGAATTTATTTCTATGTCACATTTTATTAAGCACTTTGTTTCTCGTAAAAGCGTTTTAAAAAAGTATTCAATTGTAAATTTGTCAGAAAAAGTTAATTACTCTGTTTTTAATTTAGAGGTTTTTAATTAATATACAAATTCTTTTAAACAATTTAATTGTGAAAAATAAGGTAAATGTAGAAAGTTTTCTGATGGAAAACAAAACTTTTATTATGCATTTATCCAATAAATCGCATTCTTATTTTTTTTACTATGCCTTACTATTGATCACAGCCCTTGATTGTGTTTCACCACAAATAAAGTATTGAATGTTTTATGCGATGCGATGAATAGTTTGTTCGCCGTATTTCAAAATCAATATATAAAACAGATCCTCAATGATTAGTGTTATAGAAGAAACTGTGCATCGACTTAATGTACGGGTCACTCACAATAAAGGGGATTCACTTCTAAAGTGTTTTCTCAGTTCTATCACCTTTTTCTGCAATATTTATTAGATTATTCTACACAGTCGTCTCTCTCTCTCTCTCACACACACACACACAATCACTCACGCATTATTCTCTCTCAAGAATACGTTAATTTTACAGTAAATTTTTAAATTTAATAAAAAGTCTATAATAAAAAACATCTCTATTAATTAAATTAGCTCTCCCTCCATCCCTCTCTCTCTCTCTCTCTCCCTCCCTCTCTCTCCCTCTCTCTCCCTCTCTCTCTCCCTCTCTCTCTCACTCTCTCTCACTCCCTCCCTCTCTCTCTCTCTCCCTCTCTCTCTCTCTCCACTGTAACAGCTGCTATACGTATTTTAAAATACTATTGACTTTTTTTAAAAAAATTACCAATTGACAAAATTTATCGAAAACCTTTATAGTAGAATCGAAAATTTGATTATCCTAAACCAATAGGAATAATTCTACTGCTCGAAGCTAGAAACTCGTAAGTGCTTGACTAAAATTTTAAGGGTAAATAATCAAATTTTGGCGCGAAAAAGCATTTTATAGTAAAACCAAACTGTTTTGTGACTTCATTTCGTGTCAAGGTTTTCGTTTTCGCGGCATTTATATGTTACAAAACACACACCAGATTTGAATAATAATATTTAGATTTTTTTTGTTAGGGTCTAAAACAATAGGGAAATCATCAGATTTAAATATTTATAAAACAATACGTGTTTCATTTTGTTTTCATTTTACAGAAAAAAAATTCCTATAAGAATAAAATCGCACACTTTTTTTGTACTAAAAAAATTTCTATATTTACAACGTCTGCTTAAAAACAGAAAAAAAACACAACTTTTCCTAAACAATAAATTATTAAATTTATTGTTACAAGATTCTTACGCTGTTTTTTTTTCCAGAGTAAATCATAATTTAAGACTAAATATTTTATGGCTTCGTGTGTAATATTACAAAAAAAAAACAAACAAAATCTAAACACAAACAGCACTGAAGATTTCGACACAATATTTTCTAATAATTTCTAGCCGTTTCTTTTCTCTCGTCTTTATTCCTTCTAGATTTCACAATTTCTTTGTCTGCCCTCTGTTTTTTCTTTGTTCACTCTTTCTTTCATTCATTCTTTTTCCTCTCCTTTCCTTTGTACGGTTTATTACTAAAATTTTAAACTCATTAATTTACAAATTAAAACAGACACTACAGTACAGTATATATATTACCGGAGAGCGTAATCGAGACCTGTTTGTGTTTTTTATTTTAAATGGGTATTATGTTTATGCAAATTCTGCGCAGACAATGCTGCGGCGAATTTTTAGTCAAATAAGCCTAATGACAGCCCAGAGAAAACTTTTCTTTCTCTTAAATATTAAAACAGCAAACAGTGATATAATTTATATCCGCGAGTGTAAAAGAGGCGAATATTACAGAACTCTCGAGACCACTCAATAAATAGTCGACACACACACACACACACACATACACATACACGCAGTATTATACCGAAAGATATATAGTATAGCTTAGTACAGGATATAGCTTTTTATGGCAGCGAAAATGGTATTGATTCGCTTGTCGAGCTATTTAGCACTCTTTCAGTCAGTCTGCGGTAATAATTTTTTTCTATGTCAACTGATTTGTTGTTACATGTCGCGCGTTTTGGGTCAACAAATATTAAATGTTTCGCGTGGCGCGCATATAAAAATTTCTGTTTTGTTTAATTAATTAATAGTGGTGGTAGTATTGTGTTAATGTTTGAGAATAACTTCATTTATTTTATACGGGTATATAATGTTACGCGTTGAAAGAAATACGCCTCTTTTGTGCTCTGCTCTCTGTTCAGCGATATTATGCGGAGTGAAATTATTTTTGCGCAATAATATATATTTATATACGTATTTTTAATTGTGATTGTTTTCCGTATTTTATTTTTACCGTATAAATACATATTGTTTCTGTAGATAATTATTTTTATTCAATTTGCGAGTGAGAGAGCTACTAATTATATACGTCAACAAGTATTTCAATTAGTATACTATAACATAGATTGACAAATCAATATTAAATACGTGTTAATTTAAATTATCCACAATATTTTTTTAACTAATATTGCTAAAAATATATTAAAGAAAATTAGTGTTAGAAAAATCTCAAACAAAGTTAGAAAATATTGCACAATACAGATTTGAGTACATGACAATTCGGTTAGAATTTTAAATTTCAAAAAACTTATCTATACAACAAACCTACTACTAAAATATTTAAAAATTTATTTTCATCATTCGCTAACGGCTTCTCAATTCAATAATTAGCAAGTGAGCCGCTTCTACATTACAGATGCCGATCACACATTTCCGAGCAAATTTTGCAGACTGTAAAGTGTTGCTACAAATTACGAGACACACGCTAATTTTTTGAATAATTTAGGAAGATTTGTAACTTATATGTGTGCTGCTGCTGCTGCTACTGCAGCGAAACCATTGAAATAAAATATTTATATAAAATTATTACAACGAACGAAAAACTTTTAAACTAAAATTAGTTTTAATATTGCGCCCAACAAACACATGCATCCTTTATTTGTTTCATTTTAAAAAAAAATTATATTTTATCATCATATATATCCATGTATACGATTACCGGTAGACCAGTTACTGTAGACTAATGTACAGCTTTTCATTTGGCATTTTCCCTGCAAAAATAAATACAGGTATAAATAAAAATACTGTGGTTCTACACTATATTCTTTTTTAGCCATTAAAACAGCCACACAATTCAATCACGTTAATGCTACTTTTTTTCGTACGTATACTACTATATACGTACACAATAAATTTTTCGATTAGAAAAACTTCTATACATCGATGTGTCACTTGTTAAGTGTCCCTCGTGTAGAACTCGTCTTAAACTCTAGAGAATGCCCTATATATACGCATAAATAAATTTTTAAATTTCATGGATTTGGGTTACAAGGTATTTGTCAAAAAAATCTGCTTCTAAGATCTCTACTTATCTATAATTTTTTTTGGTCAGTTCTGTGGAACACAGTGTGCTTATGTAATTAAAATTGTTTGTTTTAATAGAGTGTGATGAATAAACCGATGTGTGTGTTATCAGAAAGTAGAATCTATTAGAGAATTTTTTTATTAGCTTCGTATTCTCGTTGTTTTTTTTCTCTCTACCATTTCCCTCATTGTTTAATTGAATTCACCATTAAGTTAACGAGTGAAGAAGAATCATTAAAAATAGTGACTTAATTAATTGAAACGCAAACAATTTCATTAATATCTGACAGATCTTTTTCCCTCGATATTTTAACCCGCAATAATATTTTATTAATTCAAAATTATTATATTATTTAAATGTTATTAAGCAAAAACTTCTCGATGAAGTGAGAAAACACTTTCTTATAGTAGTAATCTTTCAACTAAACTCCGAAAAATTTTTAATAATTTACTTATTTAAAAACACATCCGCTTATACTAACTAATTATAATTTTTTCTAACACACAACAATATTTGACAGGACTTAGCATCATCTCATTTAAAGGAATCGAATATGTTGGGTCCATTATCGGGCACCAGGGAAGCGGATTTATCGAAACGAGCCAGTTTTATGGCGTCGAGGGGCAAAAAGGAGAGCGACGACACCACTAATAATCAATTAGCTAGTAATCTACAAATTAGCGACAATAGTAACCAATTTGACGCGAAAAGGGCGAGCAGTTTCCTGCCGATGAGGGGCAGGAAAGAGTATTACCCGCAGTGGTTCATACCGAGCGAGGACTCGTATTACGACGAGAGCAAGAAGCGAGCGGCGTTTATCGGTATGAGAGGCCGAAAGAATTCGGAGCCGATCAGCAACTATTTCGATCAGCCGTACGACGATGTCTACAAGTCGGAGTTAGACGCGATGAAGCGGGCGTCGTTTATGGCGATGCGCGGTCGCAAAAGTAGCGGTGATTACGGCGCTAACGGTTTCGGTCAGCGCGAGTATTACGTGCCAACGCAACAGATTAGTAACGCATTGTGAGTGTGCTTTGAATTTTTATTAAGGTTGAAATGTCTACTATATATTTATTTGTTCGTCGTCTGTGAAGTTTGGAATCATTTGATATTATTTTCTGGTATCAGACATAATAAAATGATGCCATTATTGTTATTATAAAAGAAGAAAAAAACTTTTTATTTCAAATATACCAGACATATATATATTTAACCAAAAAATTATGTTCTCTCAACTGTACAATCGTTCCGTGTTTTTAGATAATTTAAATTTTAGTTCACTTTACACAGAGCTGTGCATCGCATACGAGAGCTGAACACACATAGACATAGCACAATGTAGTCTAGCATAGAGATCAATAATTTCTGAAAAACTGTTATTAGTATTATATTATTATATTTATTAATGGATATAAAATATATATAAAAATAAATGCTCGGTATAAAAGTTTTTTTTATTATTTTAAAAGAAATCGGTTCAATGATTGTCGAACATATTGTTAACAGATATAAGAATTTAGGGATACACTAAATGTTATTAATACGAAACAATTCTATTATATATATATACATTTCTATAGATCTCAGATAAAAATCCCAAACTGGATGGAAGGCGAGCCTGTAATCAGCGATAGCAACTCAGAACTGATGGACAAAAGGGCGAGAGCCTTCTACGGCGCGAGAGGTAAGCGCTCGGTCAGCGATAGTGGCAGCGACGATCATCACAGCGAACACGTGGACATTAATAGAGAACAGCTACACAATAATGGCCATAATGAGAATTTTTTCGCCACTAGAGGATAGAGTGAATGAACAAGAAGAAGAAGAAGAAGAAGAAGTGATGATATTAATATAATTTCCTTTTTTCTATCTTATTTATTATTATTATTATTATTTTTTGTTTTAATAAATAGTAAGAAAGAGAGTCAAGATTAATATTGTTAGCAAAATAGTTACAAATATCTCTCTATATGTTTGTTGTTCATTATATATATAAAAACTTATTAACTTATTATAACTTCTACTCTTTCTTAGTGCTACGTACTAGTAATAGTTATTATTATGATTATTACTATCTTGTACTGTATGTTACTTTTTGTTCTTTATCGCTAGTATTAAGTTTTGTATGTATAAATATATGTCTGTAGTGTCTCTCTCTCTCTATTTCGTTCACTCTCCTCTCGCTATCTCTTTCATTCGAACTCAATTTTTCGGTCATTATTATTATAATTAATAATTACTGTGAATCACATTTATATATATTTGTTTATTCAGAATAATCTTATAATTGAAAAGTTTTAATATTTATTATACTGAATTATATATATATATATATATATATAAATATATTATATATTCTAAATGGTTTTATAAAAGTTACACACACTAAAAATATTGCTCTTTAAAATTCAAAAAATTATTATTTCCATTTTCAAACTTTTATATTTTTCTGTTTGATTTAAGCTTTTATATTATTATTGTTGGTATAAGTTCAATATATATATATTTGTAATTGACGTAAAATATTATTCAAATTTAATTTTATTATTAGTAATAATAGTAGTAGAAGTAGTAGTAGTAGTAGTAGTAGTAGTAGTGGTGGTAGCAGTAGTATCCATTAGAATATTCTTTAAGCAAACACATACACAGTTATCGTTATTATGATTATTAATTATTACTTTAAAAAAGTCAATACTAAAAATAAAAATTCACATTAGAATATAAAAAAAACCCTAATAAATCATTGAAAGGTATGGTAAAACATCAAACAACACAAACATTTGGGCACTCTATTATTGATTTGTATTTAAAAAAAAGTTACGATAAAAAATAAATTTTACTAATTTATAGGCTAAATAATTTTATAGCCTCTATTAAAACTCTTAAAATATTATTGTTAATAACAATTAAACGATTGAGCCGTTCACTAAATAATATATATTAAAAAAGTTGTAATGTTTGTTTTTTTTTCTTATATTCTCTATTTTGTTAGGCTGGGCTTTTCGCTTAGCTTTTTGTTAACACCGTAAATATAAAACATATAAAACTGAACTAAATAAGATTTTTTGTTTTTGTTTTGTAATACTTTGTTTGTTATATACATAAAAATATATAAAACGGTTATCACATATAAACATGCAAATATTTAATTAAACTGTTAACAAAAAAAAACATATAAATTATTGCATCGTACTTCTATATATTTCAGTAATATTATTATATTTATTGTATCATAAGTCTTATGAAAATGAATATTCTTTTGGTGAACACAGAAAAAAAAACCAGTTACTAAGGATATGTGTTATTATGTTTTTTTTTCTCAACATCTCTATTAAAAAAAACTTTCTTTTTACATGATTATTATATTATTAACCCAATATGATGACAGTTTTGATAATAATAGAGTGAGTGGTTTAGTGCGGTGCTCAGTTAAATATGATTTATTACGCGCTTATACGCCAAACAACAACAAACAAGTTGTTATAAATTGCATTTTAATCCGCAATTGTCACACTATTTAATTTTTTTAGAGAAAAAATTTCAAAGCCGAAAAAAACTTACTGCTTATTTATTAGGAACAAATTAATTAAAAAATGATTAACCGGATGTTTTTCTATTAATAAAAAAAATTAAATGCTAAATAATGTTAGCCTCATATCTGGCCATTTCGTAAAAAAACCGATAAATGGCTTAAACTACTATTTCTTTATCATTACTAATTGATTTTGATCTTAATTTTTAATTTAGAAATTTAATTTTGCGACAATAAAACTATTATAGCTAAGCAAGTAGTATGTGTGCGTTCGTTCCTTGTTTTTGTTTTATACCGATTCGATTAAATTTTTACGATCAATAACACTGCTCCACAAGTTTCATCAAAAGCTACAGTATTTACTTTCGGATAATGTTGAAAGTTTTTTTTTCTTCCAATTAATGCCTAATGATTTTTACTAAAACTGTAATTCGCGTGTGTGTTGTAATGTTTGTTTTTTCATTTTTTAATAGATTTTCTCTCTTTTTGTTTAATAGATTCTGTGTAGAGACTATTAAACGAACAGTATATTTACCGTAATATATTTTGTTGTTGTTGTAGCTGTGTTCTCTTATGTCCGCAATATCAAGTACGCCCTAAATTTTTATTATTTAGTATCAATTTCCTAGTATACGATATTTGATATTAAAAAAATAAAAGAAACGATAATGTAGTGCGGTATTGAGTTACAATTTTGCGCCCAGAATTAGAAAGGAAAAATAATTGTTATCTATTATTCTCTATTGTTGGCTTAAGAGAGTAAGAATAGGATTCTTTGTGGTTTAATTTCTGAAACAATTTCTGATTTGTAAGCGCTTTTGTATCTCTCTTTAATACAAGAGGCAATAGGGAATGCATATGCACCACAATGTGGACTTATAAAGTAAATGCTAGGATTCTAGGGGATTATTGGGAAAGCTTTATTCGTATTTGAGTATTGATTTATTAATTCATTTCAATAAGGATTCTTGATTCAAGTTTTATTATGTACGGGTCGAATCATCGCAGATATCAATACTAACTTAAAGTACTTAGAGATTCTGAAATACCACTGACTTCATTATTTAATTATTGTTTATATACAAATATATTTTCAATTCACATTTAAAAAGTGCTATTCTAACACTTAAGAAGTGCTATTCTATTAGTACTGTAATAATGAGTTTTAAGTGGACGAACATATTAATAGTTTTTTACTTAAACTTCCGCAGTTTAACGGAAAACCCGTAGTAAAGTAGAATATACCCGCGTCATCATCAATAAATCTTGCGAACCATATACTAAAAAGATTTTATTATGTGTGAACAATAATAATGTTTTATTAGATAAGCAAACAATTAAATAATTTGATTAAAAGTTATTAAGTGACGAAGAAAGTAGTCGTAAATAAGTTTTGTTTGTTTCGACAGCAAAACTTTATGACTTCAAAAGTTAAATGCGAAACTTTTTATTGTGTGAATAATTATAGATGTTTCGGTCACACATTTTATTAAATATTTAAATTTCATAAACATTTAATGCAAACCAGAATTATTATATACACGAGTTTCAAATTTATTTTTTATTTAGTTTTAAAATTATAATACTAATAAATATAAATATATTTTCTAGGTTTATATAATTTACGAGACTCTTCTCTCATTCGCTACTCATTTTTAATCACTGATTTTTGGCACGTCATGCAAATAACGCATTTCTACTCTTCAGTCTATTGTTTAGATATCTATCTGTTCGCTAAACATTTTTGCATAACTAGAATACCAGATTAAATAATGTATGCGCGAGCGATAATAATTTTTGTTCATACTTTTCTAAAATTTTTGTTTATTTATTTAAACACATAAATGCACTTTTAATATAATGAAAACATTATCTTAGGATGAAATATTCATATTTGAACGAAAATGAGCAATAAATCACGAAATAGTAGTGATACGATGAATGCGTCATTTCTACTCTCATTAATTATACTCTCATAAAATTTAACGGTATTTTACCGAACGGTCAATATAAATTGATAAACGAGTTATTATGATATCCTAGTTCTCACCATACCCTAGGAATGCTAAGTTGGTAGACTTTATTAAATTTTATAAAAACAACAATAAAGCATATAATTAGCAGATAAAATCATTATTTATTTTAAAACAGTAAAAAAATACTAGTATTTAAAAAGTCTGTTTCAAACGTGAAAAAACTAATAAAAATAAACACACAGCCATAAATTAAATGAAAATATTGTTCACGTTTATGGATTATTTTTAGCAACTTTCAACAAAAAAAAACAGTCTCGCTTCACCTTGAATTCAATTATTGTTTTATTGTGGTATCTGTTATTTTTGCGAATAAATCGCTGTTACATTTGCTGCTGCATTCGATCAATACATCATCGCATGTTATGCTCATATGTATGATTTTCCACGTGTAGCGCACAGCACACACACACACACACACACACACGTGTCAATGAGAAAACTCTCAAATAATAAAAGTATCTGCGTTACAGTTATTACTAGATAACGCTAAAAAATAATTAGTAAAATTATGTCTCATCTATTCTGCACACAATGAGCACTAAGTTACTGTAAAGCGTGAAGTGAAGCACACCTAATGTTTACATTGAAAACGTAAAAAATCGCTGCACTATTCTCATTAAAATGAATAATTTATGATGAGAATAGGTTGAAAATTTTAGAATGTGGTATTTTATTTTAAAAAACACTCTTTTTTAAGTCACACGAATTATTTTAAATACTTACTGTAAATGACATGACATATTTTGTTTTCACTCTAATTTGATATGTTTTATTGCACTTTACTGACTTATTTAAAAATAAAAGAACCCAACATTATATATATAGTGTGTGTTTACTTAAATAAAAGAGTGTTGCAGTCCCCAGTGGAACTATATTGGCATTTCTTGTTTAACATCATCACAGATACTTTAAAGAGCATTGTTTAATTCTTGTTATATAAGAGCTAATTTGTTTCATTCTTTATGCATACATGGAATAAGTTTTATTTCTTGTTCCAAATAAGGAATTTATATTTAGATTAGGATTTCGCAATATATATATATGTTTGTATATAATTACGCGAAAAGTAACAATAGATCAATAAATATTGGAAAATCTATAGAGAAGAAGCATTTATTCGCAATGCGTTAATATTCTAAAATAATTACCTGTTAATCATTTCTAAATTACGCTAATCATTCCTATTGAATCTATTATTAAGAAGAATTTTTACAGAAGAACAGAACTGTTTGTTTGTTTATTTAAATTTAAGATTATTTTTATTTAGAAAAAATCACTTTTAATTGCAAAAAATTACAACCATTTATGTAATAAAATTACTGAAATATTCGTACTAAAAAATTTTAAATTCATTTTCCTAGAAATTTAATATGCGCTCAGATTTTTTTAATGCACTGAAAATAAAATATCCAAATTGTTTGCATTTAATTTCAAATTCTAAAATAAATATCAACCCCTAGTTAACAAATAAAGAGTTGACTTTGCATAAGAGAAGAAGAAAAATTCCGTCGTCTGTCTGACAAAACTCAAACAAAACTCCAGAATAAATGAAACTCAATGAACAATAATATTTACGATTCTCTCGCAAGACATAACACACTGGTATTATATGCTGGTTCGGAACTTTTTATTTTTATTTTTTGATTTTCTGCTACTCTTTTGAAATATTTCCGCGAACAAAACCCCTAAAGAATATATTTGGTATTTACTGTATTATTTTATTTTATTTGTCGTAAACATCTTTGCTGGTAAAGAACGCAAATGTTATAGTTTTGGTGACCCGTGGATAACGCGTAATGCGAAATATTTTTTGTGTAACGTATGTGACAGAAAAAACCTAATATATATATATTATGCATATACATATTATGCAAATGTTTGTTGTTTAAAAGATTTATTTACCAAAAAAAAAGAAGAGAAGGCAAATTTATAATCCATTGTTGCTCTAGTTAGTCATTGTATAATATAAAAAAAACAAATAAAAAACACTATTAAAAAGATGAAAAAATAAATAAAAAGACAAAAAGTCTAGCCTATTATTCTGTTAAAACCCTTATGAAATCCTAATACATGTTAAGATAATTCTTCACAAAATGCTATTTAACTGA